>WOXC01006389.1:137500-142500 GCA_011680675.1 Gymnobelideus leadbeateri | reverse complement strand
GCATTTAAAGATATTCTGAGAAGCGGTCCCAAGGGATACACACAAAAAAGTTAAGAACCCTGGTCCTAATTGAAAAATCCATTCATACCAAGGACCTCTTGTCTATACTATCATCCTCTGGCATGCCTGCCTACCTCCTGGTCTGGTGTCTTCTGCATGCCTACCTCTGTATATAAATGGCCTGATGCTTTCCTACTTCTCATACTACATAGCAGTAGGGAAAATTTTCATAGTCCCCTACTGACCTCTCCAATGTTTTCACCTGTGCCATAAGACCTCATAGTTCCAGCAACAAGAAACCATAGCAATCAAGTAGGCTCTTTTTTTGAGATTTTTCCCCTGGGTTTACAACTTAGTTGCCTCTATACTCCATTCACATAGGAGTGAGGGCTACTATATTTGCTCACAGGGTCATATTTCCCTCTTCTTTGGAGATGGGTTTCTGTCTTGAGATACAGGAAAGCTATTTAACTCCACTTGTACAAAGGGTGACCAGAAACCCACTTCAAGCTTGGCATCTTCTCCATCTCTTGACAGTTTTTTCAGGATATCCCTTCCCCCTCTGCTCCAGGGACTACAAAGGCTTCTTGATTTTTCCTCTGACTTACTCTTATTAGACAATGGGTAATATTCAGTTCAGTCATCAAAGGCCCTAGGTGAGAAATATTGGGTATGAGAAACTCCTAAAACATGAGCCCCTAAGGTCCTGACAGAAACTCCCATAATTCACATGGGGAAGGGAAGGTCAAAGCTCACAATCCTTGCTCTAGCCAAGCAAAGCCCGAGGACTATTTGCATTATTGCACTATTTCTTAAGGTGAATGGCCAAAGCTTGGATGCAAATTTCTCCCAAACCATAGTTCTTATTGATAAAGTGGTAAGACATTTCACTCTCTGAAAAAGAATATTCATTCCATTCTCTCATCAATAAATTAATCAATAAATAATTATTAAGTGACTGCCACAGACACGGGGTTGTTGAAGGGGATGAATACAAATAAAAGTAATAAACAAGGGGCTCCCAATCAGAAATCCAACCACATGATTTTCCTAAGATAGAACTCTAAAAGACCAGAGGCCCAGAGATGTCTCTAGCCTTGCCTTGTCCCCCAAGCTGGAGCCTGGGAGGCAGCCTGGTGTAATAGACATAAAATATGACCAAAAGTTAAAAAGATCTAAGTTTTCATTCTTGCTTCAGACATTTACTATATGATCTTACTTAAGCTACCTAACCTTGCTAGGGCTTAATTTCCTCATCACTAAGATGAAAATTATAATAATACATATCTCACAAGGTTATTGTGGGGATAGAATAAGATTGTAGGTATAAAGTGCTTTGTAAACCTAAAAGCTCTTTATAAATGTTAACCTTATCATGATTACTATTATTCAGTTGGTAGAGGCAGGAAAAGATGGATTTGGGGTATATGAAGCCAATGTATACTAAGAACATTAACATTAATGCCCAATGATAAAGCTCCCAGGAAAGGTGGTATGTAGAAAGTCTGCCCGGTTGGTATAGTCAGACCAGTAGGGAAAGACCGGCAAGAGGTGGGAGTCTGATCCACCAGGCAAAGGATCCACTTCTTTCCCAGGTGATCCTTCACCTGCCATACTGCCTATTTCCTGGCTCTCCTGCATTGGGGAGAAAGTGACCATCCTTCCACTCAGTTGGTACCTTGGACCTCCATGCTGATTATGGTAGAGTACTCAGAAAAATATATACTGCTAATACAGTAATGATATTTTCATAGGGATTCATTATTATTCTGTACTGATTTACTATATCATATCACTGCTACGACATATTTCATTTTGAGTAATTTCTTCTTTCTCCAAGGGGAAAAATTATATTTGAGTCTTAAATGGAAATGAAGAACCATTTATGCTAACCCTTTCTTAGCCATTTGTTCGTGAAGGAAAGAGAGTGGTTGGAGAATTCACTGCATTTGAAGGATATATGAAAAATTCAAAAGGAGAAATAGGGCCCTTTTAAGTATTGTTCTTTGGGAACTGGGGAAAGGAGCAAAGAAGGCCTCAATGAATAATCTCAATGGTGAGATGTGGAAAAGAAAGCAGGATGGAGTTGACATCTTAGCAATTGGAGGTGAAGGATAAGAGACTGAACATAGGGTGATTTTTTTTTTTTAGAATTGGATGGTTGGTATTGAGAGGAGATTATGGGAACTGAGACTTAGAGACTATGGAAACTATTGAATTATAAAGCATGGAAGACATTGAACACTACACCTGAAGTGTAGAAATTCATCCTAAAGGTTGTCTCAGGTGGGAATACCCTCAACTCTTCAGTGTCCCTCAGCTTCCCAATCCAATAAGACACCAAATCTTGCTTTTTCAAGCTCTTCCACAACTTTCCTGATTCCTTCTCTTTAATTACAGCCACCACCTTAAATCAAGCCTTCATCACCTCTCACATAAATTATTGCAACAGCCTCCTAACTTATCTCCCTGCCTTTTCAAGCTAAAGGTAGAAAAGGGCAAGGTCCCCCACTGCATCCTGGGCCATTTCCAGTTATCCTGATCTATATCTGGCTGTGGGAGCCAGATGGCTCCAGAGGAGAAAGTGAGGCTGCTGACTTTGCCCAGCTCTGCCTCACTTAAATCCAATTCACTTACATGTCATGACATCATCTTCCTGGTGTCATGGTCCTCTTGGAGAATGAAGGACAAAGAGCAGCAAGCAACCACCCTGCCTCAAGGCTCTCCCACTTCAGTCCATCCCCCACACTGCTGCCAAAGTGATTCTCTTTAAACAGAGATCTGACTGTGTCACTCCCCTACTCATATAACTCTGGTGGTTCCCAATTGGCTAGAGAATAAAATATAAACTCCTCTGTTTAGCTGTTAAAGCCTACACAACCTGGCTATCTTTCTAGGCTCACTCTCCTGCATTCTGTGATCCAGTCTGCCTGGCCTTTCCTGTTTCACACACACACACACACACACACACACACACACACACACACACACCACTCCATCTCCCCCATCTCTGTGGGCTTTGTATGGGCTGTCCCCCAAACTGGAATGCAATCCTTTAGGCTCAGCTCACAGAATCCATCTCTTCCTCTAAGCTACGGCTTAAGCATCATCTTATATACGAAGCCTTTCCTCCTCTCCCATCTCAGACTCCCTTGTATGCAGCTATTTTGTATTTATTTGTATTTATCCTCTTCATATTTATTCTGAATTCACATTACATACATATACATATATATGAATACAAACATATATGGTCACATGTATATACATTATACATATATTGAGTATATAAGCACACACAAATGCACATGTCTTGGTTGTTTCCCCTGTTAGAATTTCTATTCTGTTAGAATATAAGCTCTCTGAGAGTAGGGACTATTTTCAAAGTATTTACATCTGCAGGACCTGGTAGAGTCCCTTGCTCATAGTCAGAGTTTAATACAAACTTGTTGATTTATTGATGGAACCTGTGAGAAGAAAGGTATTTGCTGACTTTGAAGAGAATGTTATTTTACATTGTGTGCTGAAAATAACTAATAAACAAAGATCTGGACCAAGAATCAGGAAAAATGAGACCCAGTTCTAGTTCAACCAGTAGCTAAGAGAAATTTCATGATAAGAGCCAAAATTTTGGAGCTGAAGGACCCAGATTCAAATCCCCTCTCTCTGCCACTGCCCTATGACCTTGGGAAAGTCACCTAACCTCTCTAGCTATTGATTTTCCCCTCTATAAAAGAAAAGCTTTAGACTAAATTTATGATCCTTTATTATGAGGTAAGTTTCAATCTGGACAGCTAGATAGAGTGCCCTTGAGTCAGAAGGACCTGAGTTCAAATCCAGCCCCAGACACTAACTAGCTGTGTGATCCTGGGCAAGTCACTTAACCTTGTTTGCCTCCATTCCTCATTTATAAAATGAGCTGGAGAAAGAAATGACAAAACCATTCTAGTATCTTTGCTAAGACCCCCAAGATGGGGTCACAGAGAATCAAACATGACTGAAATGTCTCAGCAAGAATAACAACAATGTCTCAGTCTTCTTCTACTTTAATTTTCTCATCTATGAAAAAGGAAGAACCAGGGCCCCTAGGCTGCACAGTGAATACAGCACCAGCCCTGGAGTCAGGAGGACCTGAGTTCAAATCCAGCCTCAGACACTTAACACTTACTAGCCATGTGACCTTGGGCAAGTCACTTAACCCCAATTGCCCTGCCTTCCTCCTCCAAAAAGCAAAAAAAAAGAAAAAAGGAAGAATTGGACCCCATTTATTTTTTCCTCAAAGGAATCTTGGGAAGATAAAATGGCAAAGTGTATAAAGTGCTTTGAATGCTTCCTTAAATATTCTAAGCCAGATTATACATTTAAAATGCAAAAATATGCCACCATCAATGTAATATATAATCAACTGACTTCTATGTTTTATGTATATAATGGTTAAAGACATAAGTAATACCTAAGGCAGGAGAAAAAATTTATCACATCTGTTAATTAACATCTTACTTGCATGCCTGCTAATTCTAATCATTTGTTTGAACTTAGTTCTCCTGCCATTGTGAGAATCATTAATGTCTATCAGTAAATAATCATGTGTTTGAATTTCTGAAAATATCTTTAACTTTCTGAGGTTTACAAAGAACCAGGCTTGTTCAATTGATCTCCATAATGGCTCTTGTAATCAAGATGTAGGATGTTACTTAAATGGAGAAATTATTATCCTTCACAAAAACACTAAACCCCACATCCTAATTAATGAATGTGCTGATTGTTCCTCCCTTTTCCACACATTATCTCCCATTTGGTCTTTAGTTGGTGATCTACCACATGCCATTATCCTCAAATGGAATATGTTGACATTGCTGAAGTGTTTTCCAGTTCTGCGTCTAAGGTAATAGAGACAGAACACGACACTGGGTCCTCAGGGATCTTTAGAGCATCACAAGTACTGGGTGGGAAAGCAACAGAAGAAACAGAAAACAGCTATAAAGTCTGTGAGTCCCGCC
>WOXC01006389.1:0-132500 GCA_011680675.1 Gymnobelideus leadbeateri | reverse complement strand
GGATCTGGGAAGGGTTCAAATCACCAACTTAAAAGATGTCTTTTTAGAACACCTACCATATACTCAAAGGGATATGTATTATTAATATTCAATATATAGACCAGATGTTCTTTCAAGATCAAGGTTTTGGGGCAGCTAGGTGGCACAGTGAATAGAGCATTGGCCCTAAAGTCAGGAGGACCTGAGTTCAAATTCAGTCTCAGACATTTAACAATTACTAGCCGTGTGACCTTGGGCAAGTCACTTAACCCCAATTGCCCTGCCTTCCCCCTTCCAAAAATAAAAAAAATTAAGAGTATACAAAGAATTAATACAGACTGAAGGTCTGTATTAGAAATACAAAAGAAATATAGGGGTTGGTGGGCGGCTAGGTGGTGCAGTGAATAGAGCACCAGCCGTGGAATCAGGAGGACCTGGGTTCAGATCTGGGCTCAGATACCACATACACAAAAAAACTAGCCATGTGACCTTGGGCAAGTCACTTAACCCCAATTGCCCTCCAAAAGGCAAAAGAAAAGGAAAAAGAAATATAGGAGTTGTATTCACTCCAACTCTGAGGATCCAAGGGGAATAGCAGTCTTCAGTGGAAAGAAGAGAAAATTAAAAACAAGCCCTAAGTATGTCCTGCCTGACTTTCTACCTATTTATAGAGAAGGGTTATCTTAAAGAATATATGCCTAGGGGCAGCTAGGTGGCACAATGAATAGAGCACCTGCCCTGAAGTCAGGAGGACTTGAGTTCAAATTCAGCCTCAGACACTTAACACTTATTAGCCATGTGACCTTGGGCAAGTAATTTAACCCCTATTACCCTGCTCTCCCCGCTAAAAAAACAAAAGAATATATGACTACTGTTGTCCACTGATTGCCATAAAAGTACTAAAACATTTTCTGTAGAGAAATATAACCATATGAAGAGGCTAGATGTGGGCAAGACTCATTCAAACAAAAGTGAAAGAAGCATGTGTTATTTATTTCCTTCAAGGATTTGGGCACTGCCCACCCAGTGATAAACCAAGCTATATCAGATGCTTACATCATGAAATGTACACATTGTTCTAAGTGAGGGGGACAGGCACAGCTTTAGGATGTGGGTAGCAGGTAGATGTAGAAACTAACTCAAAATATTTCTTACTCAAAATAAAGAAGTTTTCACACAGAAGAAAAAAATCAACTTCCCAAGTACAAGATGGGAGAGGAATGATTAGTCAACAATTTATGTGAAAATGATCTGGTGGTTTTAGTGAACCTGAACTCTATCTGAGTCAACAGTGTGATGTGGCATCCACAAAAATAAAAGCTAATGAGACCTTCAACTGCACTAAAGGAGATGCAGCTTTCTGGAACAAAAAAGTGACAGTCTCACTATGCTCTTCCCTGGTCAGAATGCAGTTGGAGTATGGTGTTTAATTCTGAGCATTATGTTTTAGGAAGGATATTGACAAGCTAGAAATCATTCAGAGGAAAGAAAGTCCAACTGAGAAGACTTTGGGGATGGAGGCTAGGGAGTGTGATCTTTGAATATTTGAAAGGCTATAATTGAGAGAGGTATTAAACTTTTTCTTTTTGGACTCCAGAATTAGGAGTACTGGATAGAAATCACAAGTAGATAAACTGAGGCCTCAGACAAGGAAACCTTCCTCACAAATATAATCATGCCAAAGTGGAACATCTTGCCTCAAGAACTAATGGGTTCATGGCAACTAGGTGGTACAGTAGACAGAGCACCAGCCCAGGAGTCAGGACGATCTGAGTTCAAATATGGACTCAGACACTTACTAGCTGTTGGCCCTGAGCAAGTCACTTGACCCTGATTGTCTCCCAAAAACAAACAAAAAATAAGTAGTGGGACCTGCCTTACTGGAGGTCTCCCATTAATGAAACTTGTTGGGTATGTTGTAGTGGAAATTCATTCAAAGTCCATTTTAATGTCAAAAGTCTATGATTCTGTGAAGGTCACATTGGAACTAGGCACTGAAGAATTGGGAGATGGATGTGAAAGGTAGGTTTGGGGCATTCTAGATGCAGTGAACAACATGGGAAAAAAGGCAGAGAGGGTAGAAATCACGAACATGTTCAAGATCTGGTGAGTCATCTAGCTCGGCTGAAATATAAGGTATGTGAAGAGGGTAGTAGCAAATAAAATTAGAAAGGGAGACTGGGATCCAGCAAGGGCAGGCTTTAGGAGCTTGGACTTTCTTTGGCACTGAAAGGCAAACGATAATTTTATTTTTGAGCAAGGGAGAAATGTGATCAAAGTTGAATTTTAGGATAGCTATACTGGCAGCTGTGTGTGGGGTCAGATTAGAATGGGTAGAGAAGAAAGGAAAATTAGTTCAGATCATAAGACCTAATAACAGTGTCACAGATTCAAAGCTGAAACAGTCATCCTGTTCCTCCAAGTCATCTAACTGAACCCTCTCATCTTACAGATGAGGAAATCAAAAAAATAAAGTGAGTTGACCAAGGTCACACAGATTATAAGTAACTAGAGGTGGGGAACCTAGGTCTCCATATTCCAAATCCTGCTGTTTCCACTGTACCATGGTGGTTTGAATAGTGAAGAGAATGGAGAGAATGCTAGCCTTAGGATCAGAATCCTGGGTCCAATATTTAGTAGCAAATTGACAGACAAATCACTCCAAATGGTTTGAGCGTCAGTTTCTTTGTCTGTAAAATGGAGTTGAAATGGATGCCCTCCATAGTCCCTTCTCATTCAACCATTCTCTGATCTAAAGTTAGTTTCCCAGGCAATCCAAAACTTGGACTTGTCAATATTTTATCACCAAAGAGGAAATTAGTTATCAGGTAAGAAAAGTGACTGATTTCAAGTGTCTTTCCTTCCTTCTCCCTTCAGTGGAGAAAAATGTGATGAGCAGCAAAATAGCCAAATAGGTGCATATAAGTCAGGATGGAAGAGAAGCCTCATTAATCACCAAACTGGATAAACATCCCATGAATTACTATAAGTTATTGAAACAATCACAAGCAAAATTTCAATGCTTAACTTTTACTTTTGAAAAAGACATTCTGGGTTTTACATATCCCACATGGTCATGGTATTGGCTATTTTGTTGTACATAATTTTCTTTGTTAAAGGAAAGGGTTCTGTTTGAAAAGGGGACCAAGGTAGTTCCAGAAATGTGATTTACAAATGAAAGGCATCAATAAAAATCTATATTAATAAAAAGAAAAAATTGCCTTCAGAATCTAGCCAGAATGTCTTAAAGCACTGAAGAGGCCTGCCTTCTTTTCTCTTTCCTCTATTCCACACATGGAATGCATTCTAGCTTTGGAACAGTATAGGAAATAGGGCTTTAGAAGCCCACATTTCATTAATAGCTCATTGGTAGGACTTTCCAAAGGGCTCTCAGTGAAAGAGTACATTCCCCCAATGGAAGTAGATGTCATTGTCTCATTTCTGGCTTACAAATAGGACAATGCTGCAGGAAAGAAAGGGTAGGAGTTGTCATCAAGTCTAAGGAAGATGCTCTAATCTGGTTCCTGTCGACCTCCAACTGAGAAAGGCCACAGAAGGGAGGCAGGCTAGTTCCCTGAAATGGGATTTTTTTTCTCATCTTTTCTTATGCTTCAGGTACCTGTCAGAAGACAGGTGAGCTATTCCAAGCCTAGGATGCTCTCCAAGACAAAAAAAAAATGCATAATTATATTGAACCAGGATGCAGTAGAAAAAAATTGTATTTCATTAGTAGAGTTTCCTATGCAGTGGGGGACAGTATGCTATGAGTAGGAGGCATCATTTCTACAATGGTGCTTTCACACTGCACCATCTCCTCTGATCACATTAATAATGGAGGTAAAGAATTCACATTTTACAAACAAGGAAACTGAGACTCAGAGAGATCATGTGAGTCGTCTTAGTGCACAAAGCTAATACATTACAGAGAGAGGTTTTGGATTCAAGTCTAATGCTCTGTTCACTAGGTCACATTGACTAGAAGATAGGAGACATAAGTTCTAATCTTGCTGTGTGACCTTGGACTTTTAGGTCTCCTATCCAATCAGAGAGTTGAATTAAATGATACCTTGAATGCTTTTCAGCTCTAATATCCTATGACTATTATTTAATAAGTCCTTTGGTGAATTTATCACATCACAATTTGTATTACAGAGTGTGTGACCTTGAGGAGTCTAGTCAAGGCTAACCAGATTAAAACATGAGATCCTTGTTCTGGCATTGAAGGTATCTCCCTATAGATAGACTAAATATGCCTACTGACATCACAGCTTGGATTTTGATGGTGTGGCTGTGATGCAGTGCCCTAGATATTCATTGGCCCATTGACACCTCATTAAGAATAATTGAATCATAGAAAGTCATGTGCCCCTGATTCACATCCTTCAAGATGACCACTAAAAAGGAGAGCAGTCTAAGAGTTAAGAGAAACAGAGAAGGGGTGTCTACGTGGTGCAGTGAGTAAGAGCGTCGGCCTCAGAGTTGGGATGACTCGGGATCGAATCCGGCCTCAGAAAATGAGCACCCACACATAAATAATGACTAGTCGTGTAACCTTGAGCAAGTTACTTGACCCCAATTGCTTTAAAAAAAAGAGAGAGAGAAACATAGAAAGGGAGACATAGGTAGTCTCTAGATCTCTAGAGATCTAGAGTAGATCTAGGTAGATCTAGATCTCTAGATCCTTGGAGGGAAGCTAGTAGGATCTCACTACTGGCCAAGAGAACCGTGTGGCCTCAGGATGAAAGATTCCATGTGACCAGAGATGGTCATGAATCTCGAAGGGGAAAGTATTGTGCGGAGCGGTAGAGTTCTTTCTGGACAAATGAAGAAGTAATGAAGCCAAGTCTCCTAGAGAGAAAAAGAATCCTTTAAAAATGCTGGACTTCAAGACCTAGTGGAAAAGTTTTGGATCGAAGAAGGAGCCAGAAGCAAGGAGCAACAAAAGACAGAGTTACAATGTAGTGGATTATTACTCATTGGATAATAAACTTAGGAAGGAAACTTAGAAGTCATCAAATTCAACTCTCTGCTTTTTGCAAAAGAAGGAACTGAAGCAAACAGAAGTTAAGTGACTGGCGCAGGGTTGTACAATTAGTAAGTATTTCTAGCAAGATTTAAATCCAAATCGTCCAGGCTCTGAATCTAGCACTGTGCTATGCGGATTCTCTCTGAATTATGTGGACTAAAGCGGGCCTCAAGGAAGTAGGATTGAATCTCTACCAATCCCAAGTGTTCTCCCTTTGCTGTGGAGACTCAGCCCTGGGGTGCTACCAGTATTAATTAATCAGCAACTATTTATTAAGTACCTACTATGTTCCAGTCACTCTGCTAGTGTGTGCCTATATACAGGGTAATACTTGGGGAAAGTAGGCCTCTATACCATAGTAGGCTTAATAACTATTTGCTTAATTGAATCAAATTAATAATGTTAATGGGAAGCTAGGTAGAACAGTGGATAGAGCTACAGATCTGGAGTCAGGAAGACCTGAGTTTAAATCCAGCTCCAGACACTTACTAGCTGTGTGACCCTGGGCAAGTCACTTAACCCTGCTTGCCTCAGTTTATTCATCTGTAAAATGAGCTAAAAAAGGAAATGGCGAGCCACTCCAGTATCTCTGCCAAGAAAACCCCAAGGAATTAAATATGACTGAAAATTACTAAACCAAAAAAAAAAATTTTAACTTGGGGTGTTGAAAAAATAATTCTCATCATCCTATCACCATATTTCTTCCTCTTGTCTTGCTTTTAGAGCTGCACTATGGAAGTATTTGGACATTCTTTTCATCAGGTTAGAATTCTTTATTCCTCTGATGGAAGTTTCATGTAACAATCCCATGTCAGTTAACTAGAAATTCATTATTTTGAGTATGTTGTTACTTAGAGACAACAACATTCAAAAGGCAAATGAAATAGCTACCAAAGCAAATATAAACACCATTTGTTCTAATGATTTTTTAATAGATTCCCTTTGCAGGAAGGTCTCCAAGGCACCACACCAAAATGTATGTGCAAATATTATTAAATTGTCGAATAATGATAGTATAATATAAGTTTCTCAATAATTAAATCCAAAAAAAAATTTTAATGTAGTACAAGGCATAGCCAAATCTTAGAAAATAATGGGCAGGCATCAGGTTATCTCATAGATTAGGCTAAAAGCCAGAATAGTATAATTGGACTACAGATCATAGATTTAGAATTGGAAAGGACCTTAGAAGCTATCTAGTCCAACCCTCTTATTTTACAAATGAGGAAACTGAGGCACAAACAAGTCAAGTGACTTCTTCACAGTCCAACAAATACTAAGTGTCTGTGGTGGGATTTGAACCCTCCAAGCCCAGGATTCGTTGTCTCTCTCTTTATATTCCTGAAGGTTGGGTTGCATTCCATCCTCGCCTCTGTCTCTTAGAATCCTCTGTTTCCTTCCAAGGTCAGCTACAGCCTAACATGAGGCTGCTGATGGTTCCCACCAACTTCTTCTACTGTTTCACATTCTACAGTCACCTCACACTTATCTGTATATAACTCTTTGAGGCCTTGGGAACACCATATTCAATGGTGCACAGTAGGCACATAATAAATAGTTGTTGATTAATTTAAAGAGGATTTTTTTTAATGAGAAAAAGTGCTACTCTGAATATTTGTGTTGTAAATTGGAGCATTTCCTTGACTTGCATAGCAAGCAAATTATGTTACAATATTTCATGCAGGAGATGTAAAATTTGTCAAGACTCCCCCTTAGATAAATAAAGCATTTATAAAGAGCTGACTATGTGCCAGGCACAGGGCTAAGCACTAAAGTTTCAGATACAAGCAATGAAAGTAATCCCAACCCTCAGGGAACTTATAGTCTTTTTTTTTTCATTTTATACTGTATGTTTTTTTTATTTAAACAAATGCTTTATTAACTCCTGTTTTACATCATTCATTTCTGCCAGATATTGAGTTACAATTTTTTTCCCCATTTTTCCCCTACCCGCCCTCCCAGAATAGCAGTCCCACAATATATCACTTCCTCCATCCTGCTCTCTCCCATATCTTCTCCCTTACCCCCTTCGACTTTTCCATTAGAGCAAGGTGAATCTCTGTGCCCCAATGCCTGTACATCTTATCTCCCAATTACAAGCAAAAGAGTATTAATAATAGTATTTATATATATTTGAAACATTTAATGTTAAGACCTTGAATTTCAGATCCATTTCCTTCCTCCCTTGTCACCCATTCCCTCTGGGGAGATAAGTAATTCAGTATGTGTTGTACATGTCTAGCTATGCAAAACATTATCATAGTAGATATATTGTACAAGGCTGCTTATAATTCCCTCCCACCCATCCCACCCCCCACCTGGTTCATTCCCTACTTGATCCTGTCCCTCTTCTATAGTGGGTACTTCCAACCTCCGCTTCCCCCAAGAATGCCCTCCCATCCATCATCCCTCCTCTCATCCCCCTTCCCCCTATTCTGCGGCAGGTTGAGATATCCCATTTAGTATGTATGTTATTCTCTCCCTGTACCAAATTCAATGAGAATGTGGTTTTGCCTTTTTGCCTTCCTATTCCTCCCCTCCTCTGCAGCCACTTCCCCTTGCTTCTTCTACATGAGATAGTTTACCCTACCCTGTCTCTCCCCATCTCCTCTTGCCACTTTCCTCTTTCACCTCATAATTTCACCCCTTAAGTATCATCCCTTCCCAACAAATTCAACCTATGCCCTCTATCCATCTATAACTGTAAACATATATACACACATTCACATATGTATTCATGTGACCATATACCCTTCTTCCATTATTTTCATGCTGAGAAAAGTTTCATCAGTCACTGTTATTGTTTTTCCATGTAGGAATGTAAATAGGTCAACTTTGATCAATTCCTTTTGATTTCCTTTCCCTGATTACCTTCTCAAGAATCTCTTGCTTCTTGTGTCTGGATGTCAAATTTTCTATTCAACTCTGGTTTTTTCCTCAAGAATGCTTGAAAGTCCTCTATTCAACTGAGTGACCATATTTTCTCCTGAAACAAAATACTCAGTTTTGCTGGGTAGGTGACCCTTGGGTTCAGACCCAGCTCTTTTGCCCTCTGGAATATCATATTCCATGCCCTTCTATCCCTCAGTGTAGAAGCTGCCAGGTTCTGTGCTATTCTGATTGTGTTTCCACAATATTGAAATTGTTTCTTCCTGGCTGCTTGGAGTATTTTCTCCTTGATCTGGGGATTCTGGAACCTGGCCATAATATTCCTGGGAGTTTTCTTTTTGGGATCTTTTTCAGGAGGTGATTGGTGGATTCTTTCAACCTCTATTTTGCCCTCTGGGTCTAAAACATCAGGGCAATTTTCCTTCAGAATTTCTTGAAGGGTGATTTCTAGGTTCTTTCTATGATCATGGCTTTCAGATAGTCCAATAATTTTTAAATTGTCTCTCCTGGATCTATTTTCCAGGTCAGTGGTTTTTCCCATGAGATATTTCACATTGCCTTCTAATCTTTCATTTCTTTGGATCTGCTTAACAGCATCTTGATTTCTCATAAAGTCATTAGCTTCCATTTGCTCCAGTCCAACTCTGAAGGAATGAATCTCCTCAGTGAACTTTTGAGATTCTTTTTCCATCTGGCAAATTCGACTTTTTAAGGCATTCTTCTCCTCATTGCCCTTTTGGGCCTCCTTTGCCATTTGAGTTAGTCTATTTTTTAAGGTGTTGTTTTCCTCAGTCAGGCTGTTGACCCTCATTTCATACTTTTCCTGCATCCTTCTTATTTCTCTTTCCAATTTTTCCTCCACTTCTCTTATTTGATTTTTAAAGTCCTTCTTAAGGTCCTCTATGCCCTGTAACCCGCTCATATTTTCCTTTGGGGCTTTTGGAGCAGGATTTCTGACCTCACAGTCCTCTGACTGTTCCATGCTTTGATTCTCTTTGCCCCCAAAATAGGAGTCTAATGTTTCATTTTTCTGTTTATTTTGTTTCCTTTGCCTTGGCATGTTGCCACTTAATTACTTGACTTTTGGGCTTGTTGCCACAGTTGAACTCTGCCACCAGACAGGGGAGCTTCATCCCGAACGTGTGGGGGGACAACTTCCGTTTCTGGCATGCTGGAAAACTACCCCACAACCTCCCCCCCCCCCCAGACCACAATTCAGATCCAGGGAGGTTAAAGCAAGAGCAATTACCCCCCAAGACTGATCGCTGGATCTCCCTACAGTTCGCAGGCCAGAAGCTGGAGCCGCCACTGAAAACTGGAAAATGGTGTGTCTCCTCAGCTGCTTCTAGCCCCCAGGGGAGGAAGCTGACGCATTCCCCAAATACTGGTCTCAAAGTCCATAGGGCACTAACCTCTCACTTTGTCCTAGGCATGTCTGTGTTGACCATTCTGGAATCACCACAGCTGCTGGTGTTCTGGGGTCCCTCCAGCCGGCCTGGCCACCCTGGGGCTAAAACCGTGACTCACTGGACCTGGGCTCAGCTCTCCACTGCATACTGTGCTGCCGGCTCCCAGAGTGCTGAGTCCCTTCCTGCAGGGCTGCTGGGCTGTCCTCAGTGGGAGGTTAGCTTCTCTGTGTCATTCTTTGGGTGCTGGGGCTCCAGAAGTTGTTCAGAGTCCCCTTTTACATAGTTTGGAGGTAATCTGGGGGGAGAGAGCCTTGGACATGCTGTTTCTACTTCACCATCTTGGCTCTGCCTCAGGGAACTTATATTCTAATGGGGTGGGGGGAGAGAAAATATAAATGGGAGCTGGAAGAATGGTTCAAGAAATGTGTCATAGTGTAGAGTTGGCATGGAGGTCTGGTCCTCGGAAAGATAAAGTCAAGCTTCACCTATCAGAGCCTGGATTCCAAGAGGTAGAGTTCAAGGTCTAGATGCAGGGGAGATAGAAATGATGGCTTGGACTGGGTGCAGGCAGCCAGGCAAGTCCAGTGTGCAGGTGGCCAAGCCCTCTCCTAATCCACCCTATTGTCTAAAACAAAGTAATAGATTGCCCCCTTCTTGGATTGATCTAAGATTTTTTTCCTATGTTGTACAGGGCTAAGAGGGATAGAAGAAAGATAATCAACTTTATGTAGACAAAGTGGGGGGGGAGGGGAAGGAGAGGGATGGCTGTTCCACAAATTAGATAATTAAAAATTCATTTTCTGAGACCACAGTTTAGAAAATGAACCTAGAGAGAGTCCCTCGGGGGGGCGGAGCCAAGATGGCGGAGTAGAAACAGCTCATCCAAGCCACTCTGCTCCCAGATTCCCCCCAAACTATGTAAAAGGGGACTCTGAACAACTTCTGGAGCCCCAGCACCCACAGAACGACACAGAGAAGCTAACCTCCCGCTGAGTTCAGCCCAGCAGCCCTGCAGGAAGGACCAGCGCAGTGGTCTGGGACCTGGCAGCGTGCAGCGCGCAGAGCGCAGGAGCCCAGCCAAGCCGAGCCCAGGTCCCCATGAGCCGAGGTTTTAGCCCCAGGGCGGCAGGGCCAGCAGCCAGCTGGAGGAACCCCAGAACACCAGGAGCTGTTTGACTCCAGAATTATCAACATAGACTTGCCTGGGACAAAGTAAGAGGTTAGTGTCCTATGGACTTTGGGACTGGTATTAGGGAATGCCTTGGCTCCCTCCCCTGGGGGCTAGAAGCCGCTGAGGACAAACGCCATTTTGTAGTTTTCAGAGGCAGCGCCTGCTCCCAGCCTGCAAATTTGTAGGGAGATCCAGCGATCAGTCTTGGGGGGTAATCGCTCTTGCTTTAACCTCCCTGGATCTGGATTGTGATCTAGGGTGGAAGTCGTGGGTGGGTTTACAGCTTGCCAGAAACGGAAGTTGCCCCCCACACGTTCGGGACAAAAATTCTCTATCTGGCCTTAAAGCCATAGTGTGGCAACAAGCCCAAAAGTCAAGCAATTAAGTGGCAACATGCCAAGGCAAAGGAAACAGAAAAATGCAACCCTAGACTCCTATTTTGGGGGCATAGAGCAGGAAAAGGACAGTGAGGTCAGAAGTCCTGCTCCAAAAGCCCCAGGGGAAAACATGAGCGGGTTGCAGGCCATAGAGGACCTTAAGAAGGACTTTAAAATCAAATAAGAGAAGTGGAGGAAAAATTGGAAAGAGAAATGAGAAGGATGCAGGAAAAGTATGAAATGAGGGTCAACAGCCTGACTGAGGAAAACAACACCTTAAAAAATAGACTAACTCAAATGGCAAAGGAGGCCCAAAAGGGCAATGAGGAGAAGAATGCCTTAAAAGTCGAATTTGCCAGATGGAAAAAGAATCTCAAAAGTTCACTGAGGAGATTCATTCCTTCAGAGTTAGACTGGAGCAAATGGAAGCTAATCACTTTATGAGAAATCAAGATGCTGTTAAGCAGATCCAAACAAATGAAAGATTAGAAGGCAATGTGAAATATCTCATGGGAAAAACCACTGACCTGGAAAATAGATCCAGGAGAGACAATTTAAAAATTATTGGACTACCTGAAAGCCATGATCAAAGAAAGAACCTAGAAATCACCCTTCAAGAATTCTCAAGGAAAACTGCCCTGATGTTTTAGATCCAGAGGGCAAAATAGAGGTTGAAAGAATCCACTGATCACCTCCTGAAAAAGATCCCAAAAAGAAAACTCCCAGGAATATTATAGCCAGGTTCCAGAATCCCCAGATCAAGGAGAAAATACTCCAAGCAGCCAGGAAGAAACAATTTCATTATTGTGGAAACACAATCAGAATAGCCCAGGACCTGGCGGCTTCTACACTGAGGGATCGAAGGGCATGGAATATGATATTCCAGAGGGCAAAAAGAACTGGGAATGAACCCACGGGTCACCTACCCAGCAAAACTGAGTATTTTGTTTCAGGGGAAAATATGGTCATTCAGTGGAATAGAGGACTTTCAAACATTCTTGAGGAAAAAAAACAGAGTTGAATAGAAAATTTGACATCCAGACACAAGAAGCAAGAGATGCCTGAGAAGGTAATCAGGAAAAAGAAATCAAAAGGAACTTATCAAAGTTGAACTATTTACATTCCTATATGGAAAAGCAATAACTGTGACTGATGATATCTTTCTCACTATGAAAATAATGGAAGAAGGGGTTGTGGTCATATGAATACATATGTGAATGTGTGTGTATATGGTTACAGTTATATATGGATAGAGGGCATAGGTTGATTTTGTTGGGAAGGGAGAGGAGTCAAGGGATGAAATTATGAGGTGAGAGAGGAAAGTGGCAAGAGAAGATGGGGAGAGACATGGTAGGGCAAACTATCTCATGTAGGGGAAGTGGGTGCAAAGGAGGGGGAGAATAAGGAAGGCTAAAAAGGCAAAACCACATTCACATTGAATTTGGTTCAGGGAGAAAATGACATACATACTAAATGGGATATCTCAACCTGCAGCAGGATGGGGGAAGGGGGATGAGAGGAGAGATGATGGATGGGAGGGCATCCTTGGGGGGAGGGGAGGTTGGAAGTACCCACTATAGAAGAGGGACAGGATCATGCAGGGAATGGACCAGGTGGGGGGTGGGATGAGTGGGAGGGAATTATAAGCAGCCTTGTACAATATATCTACTATGATAATGTTTTGCATAGCTAGACATGTACAACATATACTGAATTACTTATCTCCCAAGAGGAAATGGGTGACAAGGGAGGAAGGAAATGGATCTGAAATTCGAGGTCTTAACATTAAATGTTTCAAATATATATAAATACTATTATTAATACTCTTTTGCTTGTAATAGGAGATAAGATGTGCAGGCATTGGGATGCAAAGACTCACCTTCCTCTAATGGAAAAGTCGATGGGGGTATGGGAGAAGGTATGGGAGAGAGCAGATTGGAGGAAGCGTTATCTTGTGGGATTACTGTTCTGGGAGGTTGGGTAGGGGAATAATGGGGGGAAAATGATTGTAACTCAAAATCTAGCGGAAATGAATGATGTAAAACAGAAGTTAATAAAGCATTTGCTTAAAAAAAAAAAAAGAAAATGAACCTAGCAAATAATCAGCTTTTTCAAAACTTTCCCTATTAAATATGCAGTCTATACCCCATAACAGAAAAAGAAAAACACCATGGCATTGGGGTATGGATATGTGGGGGAAAAGCCAAGGCAGAAAAGAACAACAGGTTTGAATTTGCAAGACTTAGAGTTCAAGCCCTAAGCTCTCATTTCCTGTAGGACATTCAGCAAGTCACAACATCTCTGTACCTCTTTCCTTACCTGTAGAAAAAAGAGGTAGGACTACATGACTCCTCTCAGCTTTAAATCTATGGTCTTCTATAATTCTCTCCTTTTACTACTATCTCTTTTGACATCACTCTCAGGATATAGGAAATGATATATTAATTCATCCCTAGCTTGGTTCTGGGCTATCATTTTTGCTTCTGGATTCATGATCCTCTAGTCTTTAATGCTCTCTCTCCCTATTCAAATTATATTTAAATGCTTTAATGTTGTACCCATAATGGTATATAAGCTCCATGGGGGCAAAGACTATTTTTGTTTTATCTTGTATCCCCAGAGACTAGCACATAAGGATAAGGCTAGACTTGGGATATCACCTCCAAATAAGGAAATTCCATTAGAATGAAACTCCTTGGGGCAGTTAGGGGGTAAAGTGGATAGAGCACTGACTCTAGAGTCAGGAGGTCATGTGTTCAAATCTGGCCTCAGACACTTGACACTTACTAGCTGTGTGACCTTGGCCAAATCACTTAAGCCTGTTTGCCTCAAAAAGACAAGCAGTAAAAAGAGGAATAGAAGTTCCTTGAGGGAGCTGTCTTTCTTTTTGCTTGTATTTGTTTCCCTGGTACTTAGTATGATGAATAGAACATGTTGATAAATCATTTCAGTCATGCCCAACTCTTTGAGATCCCATTTAGGGTTTCCTTGGCAGCAATACTAGAGTGGTTTGCCATTCCCTTCTCCAGCTCATTGGACAGATGAGGAACTGAGGCAAACAGGGTTAAATGACTTGTCCAGGATCACACAGCCAGTTTAAGTGAAGCAGGACTTGGAACACAACTTTTTCTGGCTTGGAGGTTTTTAACTGATCTACTTAGATCATGCTGCCTCGTAGCCAGCAGGAATAGGAAGAACTTAATAAATGCTTGTTGAATTGCATGGAATTCAAGAAATCTCCATCCTTTTGGACCCTTTCTTGCCTTGACTATAGGTGGGTATTTAATATAATTATAGATCTCACATCTTTCTTTTAGCTCTGCCTTTTTCTCTTCTTGAGTACTATCCAGAAGATTCCTCTACATTCTCTTAATATTTTATGAAGAAGAAAAAACAAAAAAGTCTTCCTCAGAATACATTTGGAGGGGGCGAGTAGGTGGTGCAGTGAGTAGAGCGTTGGCCCTGGAGTCAGAAGGACCTGAGTTCGGATCCGGCCTCAGACACTTAATGCACACACAAACAAAAACCTAGCTGTGTGACCTTGGGCAAGTTACTTACCCCCAATTGCCCTCCAAAAAGCAAGGAAAAAAAAGAATACATTTGGAATGAAAATGTTAATAGATGATAATATTTTCAGGCCAGGTTCTTGTCCTACATCAATGTTCCAAGAGTTCTGCCCTTGTGTGTCCCTTAACTGCCTGCTCTCCTCCTCCCTCTAGTCTCTCTCTCTTTCTCTCTCTCTCTCTCTCTCTCTCTCTCTCTCTCTCTCTCTCATTGGTGATTACTTGGAAGAGTAAAACCATGGCTTCCCAATCCATCAGAAATTTAGAAATACCGCTTGCACATGCTGAACTGTATATTTTCCTCGCTGGAAGCTAAACGATCATGATTAATAGCAATTCCACTTGTGGGGCTGCTGGGCCACTGGCCCCCTGAGGAAAAATGAGAAAATAGAATCAAGCTAAAATGCATTTGTCTTCATTTCAACTGCATGTGCTGCTCACCTCTATTTATTTAACCATGTGTTCCCTCTTTCATTCTTAGGGTGAAGAAGAGTGCTTCTCTTCAGCTGCCTCTGGATCCCTGACATCCCAGTGCCCCCTAGGGGACAGAAGAATGTCCAATTAAGTCATTGTGAGATGCATCACCAAATCCCAGGGAAATGAGGATGTATCACGGCAGACTGCTGGAAAACTCAGGCACACTTGGGCCTTTTGGCCATAAATTGAGTCACTCTTTGGTCACTCAGACTTCATCTGGGTGAGGATATGTCTAGTGCAGTCTACCAGGTCCTGGTGCGCTGGAGAATTGGCTTGAAAGCCTCCTTCAGATGCCTACTCCTTGGGTAAATGTAGTTAAGTCACTAAAGCTCTCTGTGCTTCAGTTTCATCATCTATAAAATGAGAAGACTGGACTTGATAGCCTTTGGTGTCCACTCCAACTCTATATCTACAATTCTACCGTCTGGATCAGTCTTAAGCAGGTTTCGATAGTCCATTTGGTCTTTGGAAGCACAGACCCATTTCACCCCTCCAGCTGACTGTAATGCTAATGGAATTTAAGATCTTTGCCTCCCATTAACAGACCTCATGTGGAGCCCATTAAGGGAAGCTTGCTTAGGGGAGGCTTGCTTGTAGGAAGGCTTTCACACCTTTTGCTAATTTCTAATTAGGCACTAAGTCAGGAGGGTTGTGATGCCTTCTGGCTCTGAGAAGTGTATATATATTCTGAATTGATATTTTGCTTTGGGGGCTCACTTATGAGAAGGATCTTGTGATTCCCTGGCCGAGATTCTGAGTGGCCATTGTTATGTTCAGATTTCCCCATCTTCTCATGTGTAAAGGCTCTCTTGATCCAGGAATATATGTAAAGTGTGTAGTTGATTCAGCCAGTCAGAGGCATGTCTATTGGTCTTTATTTCTCTGCTTGTATTTTCTCTGTATTTTCTTTGTATTTTCCTCTGAAGTTCAGGGTGCTGACTTTTCCCCTGAACTGATGAATGTAATTAAAAAGATTGTTGACTCCTTGAACAGCTATCTTTCCTAGTAAACAGATCTAAGAACCTGTGCTGGCAGCCATGCTGGGTGTGCCAACTTATGGCAGTAAGTTATGAAGAACTTTAGCTTCCCAAGGGCCCTTTGGCCAAAAATGAGACTGGACTTCCTAGGATGGTCTTAGAACATAATGTATTTCCTGGGTCAGATCTAGACATCCCAGTCATCTCAAACTCACTATGCCCCAGATGTAACGCATTATCTTTCCCCTTAGATCCCCTTCTCCTTCAAATTTCCCTAGCAGATTTCCAGCATGGTAATTTCAGTCTTTGTACTATATCCCTAGTGCTGGCCACAGAGTAGGCACTTAATGCCTAATGATTGATTGAGACCACCAACCACCGTACTTCAAGTTATTCAGAGTCACAAACTCAGAATCCTCCTAGACTTTTCCCTCACACTTATTCCTACCATATCTAGCCTGTTGTCAAATCTTATCAATTCTGGCTCCACATCATTGCACACATTTATCCCTTTGTCTCTACTCAAACAGCCACCACTCTCACTCATACCCCCATCACCTTTCATATGGAGTGTAATAACAGCATCCTAACTTAGATTCCCAGTTTCTAGTTTCTTCTCTTTCCAATCCATCCTCCACACAACTGCCAAAATAAATTTCTCAAAGCATAAATCTGATCATGTCACTCCTTGGCTCAAGAAATGTCAATGATTCCCTATTGACCCTAGGACAGGGGTGGGGAGCCTGCAACCTTGAGGCCACATGTGGCCTTCTGGGTCCTTGGGTAAAGCCTTTTGACTGAGCCAAAGTTTTACAAAACAAATCCTTTTATTAAGGGGATTTGTTCTGTGAAGTTTGGATTAATTCTATCAAAGGGCCACATTTGAGAACCAAGAGGGCTGCATGTGGTCTTGAGGCCACAGGTTCTCCACTCCTGCAGCCTAGAATAAAATATGATTTATAGCCTTCATAATCTGGATCCATCCTACATTTGTTGGGTTTGTCACAAATCAGTCCCCTCCATATACTCTATAGTTCAGCCAAACTGGGCTTCTGACTGTTCCCTGTGCTTGGCTCTCCATCTCCAACCCCCCATGATTTTGCCCAAGCTGTCTTTGCCTGGAATATATTTCTTCTTCACCTCCACATCTTAAAGTTTCTAGTTTTCTTCATGTCAGATCATATGCTAGCACATGTAATAACCTTGCCTGATTCCCTTAGTTTTTAGAGCTCTCTCCCTCCTCCAATTATGTATATGTTCCTCAATATATGTTTTATCCCAGAGTAGAGTGTAAGCAGGGCATTTGGGGTTAAGTGACTTTCCCAAGGTCACACAGCTAATGCGTGTTAAGTGTCTGAGGCCAGATTTGAACTTAGGTCCTCCTGACTTCAGGGCCAGTACTCTATTCACTGTGCCACCTAGCTGTCCTCATTGCATCTTTATTACACGTGGCTTCCTCAAAGCCCTCTTCAATTACAGCCAAATTTCCTTACTAGCTATCTCCTGATCTCATGTGGTATTCCCCTACCTCCATGTGCTCCCATGGGTTATCTTCCAGTCTTAAAATACTGCTCATCTTCATGCCTGATAAAAATCTTTCCCTTCTCTCAAGGATCACTTCAGGATTCACCTTCTCCATGATGCCTTCCTGATTCTGCCTGTTGAAAGCACTCTTTCTTTCCTCAGATTTTCCTAGAATACTCTGTCTGGCTCTAACTTTGGTCCTTGCATGTTCTGCTCTGTATTTAGTTATTTGTGCTCATGCAGATGATTCCTGGTGGGTTAGAAACTCCTTGAAGGAAGGCATTGGACCATTTTTCATCTTCATGTTCCTAATGACAGTGCCTTACATACACTAGGCACTTAATAAATGTTTGTGGAATGGAATTGAATCCTTATTGGATATGGGAGGATAAATAAATACTAATGGGGGGGGGCGGCTTCCTAGTATAGATATAGTCAAATATTGTTTATGGGGCTGGGAAAGTTTCTATAAATCTGAGATTCTTAACTTTTCTTATGTCCCAAGCCTCTTTGGCAGTCTACTGAAACCTATGGACCCTTTTCAGAATCATGTGTTTAGATACATATTCTCAGAATCATATTTTTAAGTACAACACACATGTTTAACCTCCTCAACCATCACCCTGGGGTAACTCTATGTCAGCCTGGCCCCTAGTGGGTAGTTTTGACAATTCTGCATCAAAATTCCTGGTTTTGGAAAATTCAACCAAATCCTCATGAGTAAGGTTGGTATCCTCAGTCAATGGTTGTAACTCTGGGTTTATGGACTCTCCAATATAGCCCTTCATGAATTAAACACAGAAGAGAAGGAATCTAACCGACTTCTCACCTGAGATTGTCCCTCCTACCTCCCACATCTTTTTCTATACCCTGATACCACCTAGTGCTTCCTTCCCACCATTGTCCTCCTCCAACCTTACCCACCTATCCATAGGACCTCATTTCTCTCCTGCCACCCTTTAGCCACCTGTCTCTTCAGAAAGAAGAGTCACTCTCACCTGTCCCCCTCCCCCAGTGAACAGTAGACTCTATCACTCTACTTCACCTAGCTGTGTAATTGGACTCTAGAAAGAGGAAAATAGGAAGGAGCTTTTGTGCCTCATCCAGCACTCTAAATTCATTTGGGGGAGCAGAGAGCACAAGCCAGAAGCTGCCCCAATGCCTCTTTCTTTCTTCAACATGGGTGTTCTAACATCTTCAGCCTCACTCACACTCCAGGTACTAGAATCTGGGTTAAGGCAGACCCTGGGATCCTAGGGCCCACTTAGCTCCAGGCAGTGAAGCACCCTCTGAATGGAGATGGAAACTGGATTGATGAGAAGCAGCCCAACCCTAGAGTCTCCAGAAAGCAAGCAAGCTGGAAAGGGGAAGTAGAGCCAACCCTTCCTACCCCCTGGGTCTGGCAGGGAAAAATGCCTTCAGGGCACAAATTCTCTCTTCTCCATTCCCAAAACTACCCCTGACCCTTCTTACTGCTGTGTTTGGCTGTGGGAAAACAATACTAATTACAGTTATTTGCATAAACTGACTATCTCATATAGGGTTGTGGAAAGGATGAAATGAGATAATGTCTGTAAAAGCCTTTGTAAACTCTTGAGTACTGTCTGGTAATAGGATGATAATGGAGACCGCGTAAGCCTAATTAGCATGTGGCATCCTAACAATTAAACATACCATTAAATATATGTCAGATGAATGTTAGTTTTATTTGATTTCAATAGTTAACTCTGATTATGTACGCTCAGTATTCAGAGGGCACTCTTTGACCAGCCCTATCAACCCATAACTTGGAAGAAAAAACCTAACCAGAACATGGGTTGGGATCCTTTGTGTAGGGGACTCTGGTGATAATGATAAAAACATGTTTAAAAGCTTAGTTTGGAATCTGGCCTCCTCTTGACTGGCCCCGATTACTTTTGGATGGGTGAATCACATACCCCAGAGTGATATTCAGGCCGGCATTAAAGCTGTCCGTCTGAGTTCCTAGTTTGGAAATATGGCTTATTTTCTGTAATGGCAAGAGTAAGAAAATTCCAGGGTTTAGTTAGTTTTAACTTCCTTAACTAATCCTATCAAAATCCATTTGGATTATTCTCTTCCCCTTTCATTCAGCCCTTAAGTGCTATTTATAACACATAAAGAAGTAGGTTAGATGATGAAATGTATTTGTGTGTATGTATTTGTAACACCCCTTCCTCCTTCCTGGGCTACTTCCCCAAATCCCACTGCCCTGGGGCAGACAACTAGGAGTCTCAGGATTCTAGGAGTGGCTCTAAGGCATTGGGATTCATGAGCCCACTGTTGGCTTCCCACAGAAAATCAGCCGGGCTTAAGTAGTTTTCAGCAAAAGTATTTACTAAGATTGTATAGAAAGAACAATATAGTTACAAAATCATCACCACCGCCATCGCCACTGCCCCCGCCCCACCCTCAGACACCCAAACACATTGGGGACTTTCCCACAAATATACACAAAGACTACAGGGAGAGCAAAGACAAACTTCGAATAGTGGGGCACATATAGAGCAAGCATACCCTGCAAAGAGGTAACTAATAATTCCTAGTTACTAGAAGCTCTTTTCTCCCTTTGCAATGAAATATCCCTGAAGTACAACTCAATACTGGGCTTTATGATTAAGTGCTTCTATAGAATCTAAAGTCTATGCTTTTCTCCACCATATTGGTGTGTCAGGGGTGGGGGGTGGGGGGTGGGGGGTTTACTGGGGAGGAGGTTACAGTTCCCAAAACAGCCTTGCAGCCTTTCCTCAAGGTACTATTTCTCCCCATAAGATGTTCTGTGTTTTCTCTTACTGGTATAGTCTCTCTAATCCCCCCTAGATTCACTGGTCTACTAGTCTAGTCTATCTGATTTCATTGTCAAGCGCAGGAGTTTCTCTCTCCTCCTCTCTCTTCCTCTCTCTCTGTCTCTCTTTCTCTCTCTCTCTCCCTCTTTCTCCATGTCTCTATTTCTCTCTCCCCTCCCAGTTGCCCAAAAGCAATTCCCTCTCAGATGCTTGACTCCAACTCTTGAATTAGAATCCTCCAAACTAGAATTCTACCTGGGCAGCTAGGTTGCTTGGTGGAGAGAGTGCCAGACCTGGAGTCAGGAAGACCCATCTTTGTGAGTTAGAATCTGGCCTCAGACACTTACTAGCTATGTGACCCTGGTCAAGTCACTTAACCCATTTGCCTCAGTTTCCTCATCTGTAAAAAAAGCTGATGAAGGAAGTAGCAAACCACTCTAGTATCTTTGCAAAAAAAAAAGTGTGTGGGGGGAGGATCATGAAGAATACAACACCACTGAAAAACAACAAACTAGAACTCTTCCCCCATTAGATTGGTTCACTTCTTAACTGGTCCACAACTTGTTTGACTGATATTTTTATGCATATACCCAGGGGTGTTCCTGACTCATTCAGTCACAAAATGATTCCTTTGTGTTATCTTCCACCTTCATCCAAAAATAGTCTTGGTACAATAATCCTCTCAAATTGGTTAAGAATTAATTTATACTGTGTTTGATTGAAATTCACATGGTATCTGGTTCTTAGATGATTCCTTTAATTGGGGTGGGGTTGGAATCTCACCCTTATCCTTGCAAATGAATTATCACCACCCACTGAAACTACAGAGCATGGCCTTGTTCTAGTGGTCTGCCTGATTAGACTGTAATGTCAAACCTGGTAGATGATGATCAAAGGAGTATGACCCAAGGTCTGGTGAAATAGAATGTCAGGGCAATAAAAGTAGAAGAGCATATAACCACCAAGGGACATTATAAGATCTGGGGACATCCTTGATAAACACAGGAAGCTATAATAAGGGGGAAGGTTATAGCCTATGAAACAAGATAAGCAAAGTGGATACGAGAGGAAGTGTGTTAGGGTAGGTTATTAGTAATGATATACAGAGTGTCTGGTTAAGGTGATAGCCAGGTTGACCTGTCAGTAGTGATGAATGAAACAGGGACCATTTGGGCATATAGGGAAGGCTGCAATGGGTCCCTTTGGTAATTACTAGAAGGCTTATGTGCTTCAAGAAGGGCACATGTCTATCTAGGATGTCAGCATATCCTAACCCAAGGATGGAGTCTGTCACTGAGTAGCTAATAAAGCATCTCCTGTAACTGTCTAAGTAAATTTTCAGTGTCATTACATTTTGGCAAGTCACCTAAGCTTTTTTTGTTTCCCTTCTTATGGCTTAACTGAGGATGACACATTTTCTTCTCTCTATGTTACCTTGACTGTATAAATATGAAGTGGCATTTCATGACCACTGGTGCTTATGTACTGATCTGTCAGGGAGATAACCTTTATTGTCTGAACCACTCACTGGGTGATTCATTATGCAACAGCTTTCATGACTCCCCTCTTCTGCCTTTCATGTATTGGTGCCTTCCCAGCTATATTGGGCTCAGGGAAGGCATCTTTTGTGTCTCTGTGGTCTCCACTTTGCCTAGCTCAATCAGTCAATCAATGAACGTTTATTAAGTTCTTGCTACATACCAGGCACTGTGCTAAGCACTAGGGATACAAAGGAAGGCAAAAATAGTCCCTCCTCTCAAGGGGCTTACAATCCAAAATGGGGAGAAATCATGATAAAATTATGTACAAAGAAGACCTAAGTGTGTATGTGTATATATGTATATGTACATGTATGTATATGTATGTGTGTACACACATACATATGTGTAGGTATGTCTGTGTGTGCACACGTGCATGTGTGTGTGTATATGTACACATATACATATGTGTATACACTTGTACATATATGTATATATTTATATAAGACTTAAAATAACAGAGTCAAGGCATTACTAGTATTAAGAGAGATCAAGGGATGGCTATGTCGTGCAGTGAATAGAGCACTGGCCCTGGAATCAGGAGGACCTGAGTTCAAATCTGACCTCAAACACTTAACACTTGCTAGCCATGTGACCTCGGGCAAGTCACTTAACCCCAACTGCTCTGCCTTTCCCCCTCCAAAAAAGTAAAAAGAGAGAGAGAGAGATCAAAAAAGACTGACACTTGAAAGAAGTGAGGGAGGACAAGAGACCTAAGAGAGGGAGGTAATTCCAGGTATTGGAGATGGCCACTGAAAAAAACATAGAAGATGGAGCATCACATGCAAGGAACAACAAGGAGACCAGTGTTACCAGATTCAAGAATACATGTATGTACTCAAGGGTATGGTGTGAAAAGACTAGAAAAGTAGAAGACCAGGTTATAAAGGCTTTTAAAAGCCAAACAGAAGATTTTGTATTGGATTCCAGAGGTAACAGGGAGCCATTGGAATGTACTGTGTAGGATAGTGACATGATCAAACCTGAGCTTTAGGAAAAATCACTTTGATAGCTGAGTGGAAGATAAACTGGAGTGGAGTGAGATAGGAGGAACAATCGAAAGGCTATTGTGTTAGTCTTGGCATGAAGGGTGGTGCAAGTGTCAGTGTCAGGAGAAAAAGGAGGCAGGTATGAGGAATATAGTCAAAGTAGAATGGACAGGACTGCAATAGATTGGACACAGAGGGATTAAAGGGAGGGAAGATAGTGGTGGCCTGGATAGTAAAATGAAAATTAGGAAGGGGAGCAGGATTGGGAGGGGGGGGAGATAATAAATATAACTTTTTTACATCTTGAGTTAATGATGTCTATGAAACACACAGTTTGAGATGTCCAATAGGCAGTTGGAGATGTAAGACAGAAGGTTAGCAGAAAGGTAAGCAGTAGATAAATAGATTTGTGAATCTTTAGCATAGAAAAGACAATTAATTCTATAGGAGATAATGAAGAAAAATCAATCAAGAGAAATAAAGAGGAAGAAAAGAATAGGACCCAGGACAGAGCTCATAATGGGCCATATTATTGAATATATAACACGGTCCACCCAACAAGAGGTCACTTTAGGTATCAGCCAACTTGCCAATTCTGTTCCTCTCTATCAGAATTTCTATCATTCCTGACTTTCATGGGCCTGAAAGGTTCTACTTCTCATGACTCTAGGGTCTATTGGGGGTGGGGATGGGATTGAGACAGGATTTTGTTTCTACCAATCAGATCACTGGTATCTCTGCCTTCTTAATCTTCTTAGGCCACCCTTTCCACTTCTTATTTCTCTACTTTTAAGCCTCATAATGTCATTAATTTATAAAGCATTTAATCACAGTACTAAAACAAAGCATGGGGATTAATATCAATATACCCAGGATCCTCATTCTCAGACCATGATTCTTGTATTTTGCTATTCTCTCAAGTGACCAAACAAGGCAAAAGTGTTGGTGGAGGGGAGTGTCCACCCTGAAGAAAGTTGTTATAAGGCTCTAATAAGATACTCTAAATGAGTGCTTTGCAAACTTAAAAGCTATTATTATTATTATTATTAATTATTATTATTGCAGTAAGGCATTTCCTAGTTAGAGAAACACCTACTTCTTTAAAGGTGGGAAAGAGGAAACTGGGAACTTTAGACTTTGATAAAGAGACTTGGGCTTCTCCTTCATTTTCTTAGGGATTGTTGGCTCCAACATGTCTCCCACCCTTTAATGAAAAAGCCCCTACTCTAGCAGCTGTCTAGTAATTCAGGCCTGCCCTCAAACCTGGAGAGAGCTGTCTAGAGCCTCTGTCAGGAACCCAAGCAATTATACTGTGACAAGTCCTGAGGAAAGGGACCCTAGACAAGGAGCAAAGCCCAATGCCATTTCGTGCACCACATGTGAAATGCACCCACAGATCCCCTGGGTAAGCTTAAGCTTTGGTAGGGCTGGGGAGTGAGAAGGGCAAGGTTAAAGGAGACAGCTTTAAAATTCAACTACAATTTTCATACCTTCATGTTCTCAGTTAAACCAGGCAGAAATTTTTGTATTCTGTGTGACCATGGACATTGTCTATTATTTGGTAGCAAATCTTAGCTGCCAAACTCCAGTGACAGCAATTCCGTTAAGAATGATTTTGGGAAGCGGAGTGTCAGCTCTGCAGCATACAAATAAACCTGGCCTTTCTAGCAAACTGGATGGTCAGCACTGTGTCCCTGCTTATTGCAAGAGTTATTAATGCAACATCCTATTTCTCTCATAAACCAAAATGCATAAAGCAAATATATATTTTGTTTTGCTATTCACATCCTCTGTGTTTTTCCATTATCCACTGCAAGTTCTGCTAAATACTCCTTGAAATGCATTTTTCCCATAAAGTGTAAGCTCTTAGCCGATAAGCCAGTACAAAACATTTCCATTTTTCCTGGAGAGTTAGAGTGGACTGTTTATGATAGGCCTAATAAACAAGCATCCCTTTATTGCTTCATTGGCCATTATACAAAATATTCTCCTTGTTACCTATTGAGGCTTAAGGAAAATATTTCAATAGAAGGAGGCTTAGCATCCTAGGAGAAACTCCCATTTAGGCTCTAAGTACCTTAGCTTCATTAAGAACTCATTTTCCATAAATGTCTGGGCTTGATTTGCTCCTGTTTCATCAGGAGATAAATATCATGTAATGGTCTTCTATAGCAGGGGTTATATCTTTATTACACTCAGTGAAATAGATGTCAACAAATCAGATTGCAGCCAGATGGCTTACCTGACTTATCAATAAAACTTGGTCTTTATGAAACCCACCACCAGCTAGCTAATTTTGAAATAAAAGCTGTAGCTGTTTGGGTTTCTTACATAGTATGTGAACTATCCCAGCCCAGAAGTGTCAACCTTGCACTAATGACTCCAAATTGGATGCCGTGTTTTAATAGCAATCCAGGCTGCCTAGAGTACCTCTCTGAAGAGGGCAAGGTTTTCAGTCTCCTGGGAGACAGTGAAGGGAATCGAGAAAGTGTCCAAATAGAAATGACCCATCTCATCTGTTAAAAAGGATTTGCTGCTTTGAGGCATAAAAATGGAAAACATTGATCATGGCAAACCACAAGTCCCCAGAGACAGCAGGCAAGAATGGATAACCTGAGGACGCATTTCTCTCCATCTTTCTTGGAAGCACAGCTGGAACGCAGATGAACTTAGTGAGAGAACATGTTGGACAGAGAGGTATTACATGCAAAGGCATTATCATTCCCAAGTGGCACTGTCTGCCTGGTGTCACTTTCCATGAAAAAATCCAACTGGTAGGAGTGTAAAGATCAAATTGCCATAATAGTCCAAGGTCTGCAACCAACATAGGGAATTGCTAGGTGGTGCATTGGCTAAAATTTGCACTAGGAGTCAGGAAGTCCTCAGTTCAAATGCTGCCTAAGTCAATTACTAACTTGAGGACCCTAGACAAGTCAATTAACCTCCTGGTCCCAGTTTCTTTATCATTAAAAGGATGATGGGAATAGCTCCTATCTCATAGGGTATTATGATGATCAATAGAAATACCATATGTAAAGCCATTCACAAACCTGAAAGCACTACAGAAATGCTAGACATTTCTGTCTGCCAGCTTGTCAAGAACCATCCCTGTGTCACGGGGCTGTAGTTATCACTCTTGAGCCTGGTTCCACCATGCAAATGGTGGGAACAGCACAGGTGTACCCCTAGATTAAGAACAATGAAATAAGCAATGACAACCATTATTCACATTTAGAGGGATTTTTGTTTTATAGAATTTGTCCCACACAGCAACCATGAAAAGCAGATAAGTGCAAATATTATTATTTCTGTTTTCCAAGGGAGAAACCTGAAGCCCAGAGAGGTTAGTTACTTGACTGAGGTCATGCAGCAAATAAGTGATGGGGCAAAGACTTGAACCCTCTTTTCACTGAACTACACTATGTCTTCTGCAATAAGGACTATTTAGAGAGGAAACAAAGATTATACAGACTTCCCATTTTATCCTGGGTAGAAGTGATGTAAATACTGTGAAAAATGAGGCAAAATGGATGAACTAACTATGGTACTGGTTGGATAAATAATGGATAAGCTAATGAGCTACTGATGATATTGTTGTACCAATTACAATAATAAAGCACACTGAGGGGGGGCGGAGCCAAGATGGCGGAATAGAAACAGCTCATCCAAGCCACTCTGCCCCCAGATTCCCCCCAAACTATGTAAAAGGGGACTCTGAACAACTTCTGGAGCCCCAGCACCCACAGAATGACACAGAGAAGCTAACCTCCCTCTGAGGAAAGCCCAGCAGCCCTGCAGGAAGGACCAGCACAGGGGTCTGGGACCTGGCAGCACACAGCGCGCAGAGAGCAGGAAGCCGAGCTGAGCAGAGTCCAGGTCCCTGTGAGCCGAGGTTTTAGCCCCAGGGCGGCAGGGCCAGCAGCTGGCAGGAGGAACCCCAGAACACCAGGAGCTGTGGCGACTCCAGAATTATCAACATAGACATGCCTAGGACAAAGTAAGAGGTTAGTGTCCTATGGACTTTGGGTCCGGTATTTAGGAATGCGTCGGCTCCCTCCCCTGGGGGCTAGAAGCCTCTGAGGAGACACACCATTTTGTAGTTTTCACAGGCAGCTCCAGCTCCCAGCCTGCAATTAATTGTAGGGAGATCCAGCGATCAGTCTTGGGGGGTAATCGCTCTTGCTTTAACCTCCCTGGATCTGGATTGTGATCTAGGGTGGAAGTCGTGGGTGGGTTTACAGCTTGCCAGAAACGGAAGTTGCCCCCACACGTTCGGGACGAAAATTCCTCTGTCTGGCCTTATAGCCATAGTGTGGCAACAAGCCCAAAAGTCAAGTAATTAAGTGGCAACATGCCAAGGCAAAGGAAACAGAAAAATGCAACCCTAGACTCCTATTTTGGGGGCATAAAGTGGGAAAAGGACTGTGAGGTCAGAAGACCTGCTCCAAAAGCCCCAGGGGAAAACATGAGTGGGTTGCAGGCCATAGAGGACCTTAAGAAGGACTTTAAAAATCAAATAAGAGAAGTGGAGGAAAAATTAGAAAGAGAAATGAGAAGGATGCAGGAAAAGTATGAAATGAGGGTCAACAGCCTGACTGAGGAAAACAACACCTTAAAAAATAGACTAACTCAAATGGCAAAGGAGGCCCAAAAGGGCAATGAGGAGAAGAATGCCTTAAAAAGTCGAATTTGCCAGATGGAAAAAGAATCTCAAAAGTTCACTGAGGAGATTCATTCCTTCAGAGTTAGACTGGAGCAAATGGAAGCTAATGACTTTATGAGAAATCAAGATGCTGTTAAGCAGATCCAAACAAATGAAAAATTAGAAGGCAATGTGAAATATCTCATGGGAAAAACCACTGACCTGGAAAATAAATCCAGAAGAGACAATTTAAAAATTATTGGACTACCTGAAAGCCATGATCAAGGAAAGAACCTAGAAATCACCCTTCAAGAAATTCTCAAGGAAAACTGCCCTGATGTTTTAGATCCAGAGGGCAAAATAGAGGTTGAAAGAATCCACCGATCACCTCCTGAAAAAGACCCCAAAAAGAAACTCCCAGGAATATTATAGCCAGGTTCCAGAATCCCCAGATCAAGGAGAAAATACTACAAGCAGCCAGGAAAAAACAATTTCAATATTGTGGAAACACAATCAGAATAGCCCAGGACCTGGCAGCTTCTACACTGAGGGATCGAAGGGCATGGAATATGATATTCCAGAGGGCAAAAGAACTGAGAATGAACCCAAGGGTCACCTACCAGCAAAACTGAGTATTTTGTTTCAGGGGAAAATATGGTCATTCAGTGGAATAGAGGACTTTCAAGCATTCTTGAGGAAAAACCAGAATTGAATAGAAAATTTGACATCCAGACACAAGAAGGAAGAGATGCCTGAGAAGGTAATCAGGGAAAAGAAATCAAAAGGAAATTATCAAAGTTGAACTATTTACATTCCTATATGGAAAAGCAATAACTGTGACTGATGATATCTTCTCACTATGAAAATAATGGAAGAAGGGTGTGTGGTCATATGAATACATATGTGAATGTGTGTGTATATGGTTACAGTTATATATGAATAGAGGGCATAGGTTGAATTTGTTGGGAAGGGAGAATACTCAAGGGATGAAATTATGAGGTGAGAGAGGAAAGTGGCAAGAGGAGATGGGGAGAGACAGGGTAGGGTAAACTATCCCATGTAGAAGAAGCAAGGGAAGTGGTTGCAAAGGAGGAGGAGAATAGGAAGGCAAAAAAGGCAAAACCACATTCACATTGAATTTGGTTCAGGGAGAGAATGACATACATACTAAATGGGATATCTCAACCTGCAGCAGAATAGGGAGAAGGGGGATGAGAGGAGGGATGATGGATGGGAGGGCATCCTTGGGGGGAGGGGAGGTTGGAAGTACCCACTATAGAAGAGGGACAGGATCATGTAGGGGATGGACCAGGTGGGGGGTGGGATGAGTGGGAGGGAATTATAAGCAGCCTTGTACAATATATCTACTATGATAATGTTTTGCATAGCTAGACATGTACAACATATACTGAATTACTTATCTCCCAAGAGGGAATGGGTGAAAAGGGAGGAAGGAAATGGATCTGAAATTCGAGGTCGTAACATTAAATGTTTCAAATATATATAAATACTATTACTCTTTTGCCTGTAATAGGGAGATAAGATGTGCAGGCATTGGGACACAAAGACTCACCTTCCTCTAATGGAAAAGTTGATGGGGGTATGGGAGAAGGTATGGGAGAGAGTAGATTGAAGGAAGTGATATCTTGTGGGACTACTATTCTGGGAGGTTGGGTAGGGGAATAATGGGGGGAAAATGATTGTAACTCAAAATCTGGCGGAAATGAATGATGTAAAACAGAAGTTAATAAAGCATTTGTTTAAAAAAAAATAAAGCACACTGAAATCACCTTTGTTGTTATTCCATCATGTTTTGCTCTTCATAACTTCATTTTGGGTTTTCTTGGCAAAGATCTTACTCTTCAAAACATCATTTTGGGTTTTCTTGGCAAAGATCCTGGAGTGGTTTGACATTTCCTTCTCCAGCTCACTTTACAGATGAGGAAACTGAGGCAAACAGGGTTAAATGACTTGCCCAGGGTCACACAGCTAGTAAGTGTTTTAGTCCTGATTTGAACGCAGGAAGATGAGTCTTCCTGATTCCAGGCCCAGTGCCACCTAGTTGTCCATACTAAGTGATCATAATAAATTTCTCTCATCTCTGAAAACAAAGAGAATCTTCTCAAGATCATTACAGCTTTCTGTTCAGTATTATTTAGAACACTTCACCAGGAGGTGTCTCTAAAAGTGACAAGAAAGGAAGGAAAGGAAACAAGCATTTACAAAGTGTCTACTATATGCTGGGCACTATGCTAAAGGCTTTATCCATATCTTCATTTGATCCTCTTAATAACTATAATGGTAATGGCAATTTGAAGATCTTCCCTGCCCCTTAACAAGCCTAAGGGAAATTGAAGATCTTCCTAACCTCTAACAGGCCAAACGTAATCTCGCACAGCTTGTGGTGGGAGGAGTTTGCTGAAGGGTGGAGCAGAGCCCACAGGAAGCTGGGAGTCAGAGCAGTTAAAGCTGGAGGGAGGAGAGGATACACCCAAGGAGAACATTAGGCTTATGAGTGTTTGTTTGCTCCTTTCTGTGACAGACTGTGAGTGTTTGTTTGTGGGATGGTTAAAGGATGGTGTGGCTCCCTGCTGTGCTATAGTGTATTACCTTCTTTGTTATTATGATGGATTTGATTTTCTGGTGTTGGAATTTGGTTTTCTGGTGTCTGGATAAAGGTTTTGCTTTTGTCTTATATATGGAGAGTCTGTTACATTTTGCAATTGAGAACTATGCCTACATAGTCATAGTGGCTGTAGGTGCTATTAATATTGTGTTGGTGCTACAATAGCCCTGTGAGACAGGTAAGGAACTAGTCATACTTTATATAGAAGTCATTTAGAGACTGCCAAGAGTCATACATCTATAAATAAGATACTAAGACTTTACTAATTTATGGTTTCTATGAATTTAGGCCTACAGTTAGGGTTATACTAAGGATATACTAACAGTTTCTATGAATTCAGGGCTAAAGTTAGGGTTATACTAAAGATTTACTAACATTCTCTATGAATTTAAGGTTAAGGCTAGGATTATACTAAGGATTTTCTGACAGTTTCTATAACTTTCAGAACCAATTTTAAAGCTAATAATGAAGCTATTTCCAGTCATTTCTGGAACTACATGTTGTAGGCAATGAAGAGTAATTGTTGGCATTCCATATATTAGTTGTGTAATACATTGACAAAATCTGGAGAAGAATCATGGAAACAGAAGGAAAATATAATTCACAAAATGAATAATTGGTTTTACTGCATCTGGTTAGTCACTTCTTGTTCAATCCTTCATTTTGAAGAAAACCAAGAAAATCACAGGGTGATGTCCCTATTTACGCATGAATTGGACTGGCAAAATTGCTCAAAGTCATCAGGTTCACTCTCTTTTCCAGCGTCATCAAAGTCCAGTGGCAAGACCAAAGTCAGGACAACTGGCAATGGCCAGGGATGCAGTGGCATCTTTGATGTCTGACCAATCTCTAAGCATTCCACAGTGCCTGTTTCAGCTGCCTTCATGGCTACTGGAACAAATTTTTTTCATCTACCCATTTCTCTGAGGGAAATTTTTACATGCTTGGGGTAAAAATCCCACTAACTTGCCAATGGGTTCAATGTTGGTTACACTCAAACTTGTTTATCCTGTCTGCCAAAATAGTTTTTACTGGGGTGTGGCCACTGTGCATGTAGCTTCTTGGAGCCACAGGTTTAAGGTGGGTGAAAGGTGAGCATCAAAGGTGGCTGAGCAGCCCGGAAAAGACCTCAGCAGCCCTCACACAGGGGGTGCTAGTGCTCTCTGAACCCTGTGGATTTCTTGAGATGGGAGAAAACTATACAAATTCTTCTTTGGTACTTCGCACAATGAGAATAAAACTATAGGCCCACTTTAAGTAATCCTAATGCAATAGATATATGGAAATCCAGATTAGCTGCATGGGTGTATAAGGAGTCAAAATCAGATTCTTCTGAGAGTCTTCACCAGGTCATGCTAGTGTCCCCCAGGCTTTGTCTAGGACCATCTTCTCCTCTTCCTCTATACTATTTGGGTGTCCCTATACCTCCATTATTCCGTCCGGAGAAATCTCTTTTGCTCTTCACTTGGAGATCTAATCAGCTCCCATAGATTCAGTTATCATTTTTATGCAAATCGTTCTCAGATGCATTTATCATATTATTATTTACATTTATAGTTTAAGTTGTCCAGTATGGACATTCAGTTTAAGATGTCTACTAGGCAGTTGGAAATGCAAAACTGGAGGTCAGGAGAAAGGCTTGTGCTGCCTAAATATATCTGGGCATATAGCACCAGAGTGTGCAAAGAGATAGAGATGAAAGATGGAATAGCTTTTGTTTTTTTGTTTTTTCTAGGAATGCTTTATTGTCTCCTTTCACCCTCCTATAACCTTCTTAGTTTAGTCTCTTGGTACCTGCTTACTACATAGTCCTTTGCTTACAGCTTTAAAAAAAATTCATTAGTCTGGATAGTTACTATAACTTTCTAACAGCTTTCTTCAGTCTAATCCATTTTACATGTCACAGGCAGGACCAGATTTATATTATTAATAAAAATATTAATAGCAAACATTTATATAACACATGAAGTCTTGCAATTTGTATATATAAACTTCCAAATGTGGTGTCTCCCCCATCAGACTGTGGGCTCCTTGAGAATTTGGACTATCTTACTTTCTTTTAGTATCCCCAACATTTAGCATAGTACTTTCCACAAAGTAAACACTTAATAAATATTTTATTCATTCACATTATCTCATTTAAACTTCATGATAACTCATACAGCTGCTATCATATCTATTTTATAGATGAGGAAACTGTGGCCATGAGAGCTTAAGTGACTTGTCCAGGGTCATGCAGCTAGTACTTGATTTAAGTAAGATGTGAACTCAGATCTTTCTGGCTCTGATACTCTATATTTCGTGTCACCCAGGGTTATGCTAGAGAGCTGATTGTTAAATTTTCATTGTGTACATTTATACCTCAGAAACCAGCAACTGTTAACGAAAGTTTGACTCACTGTTTTCTTGATCTTCTAGACAGAAGAAAGTATTAATAAGGGCGGCTAGGTGGTGCAGTGAATAGAGCACCATCACTAGAGTCAGGAGGACCCAAGTTCAAATCCAGCCTCAGACACTTGACACATTTACTAGCTATATGACCTTGGGCAAGTCACTTAACCCCAATTCCTTTGCCTTCCTACCTCTGAAAAAAAAACATTAAAAAGTATTAATAATGCAGATTATTAAAAGTATCTGTAAACATACTGGATAGCCTGGTTGTTAAACAATAACCTGGTTGATAAACAATAACCAGCACACCCCTATATTGTTCTATAAATATTGCTTGACCTTAAAAAAAGTATGGTGAAAGGTTTGGGGAATGAAGTTATCTTACTGGAGGCTACTACTACTACTACTACTACTGCTACTACTACTACTACTACTACTACTACTACTACTAATAATAATAATAATAATAATAATAATAACAGCAATAATTACTGGTATTTATATATTGCTTTAAATTTTGCAAAGTGCTTCACATCCATTATTTTATTTGAGCTGCCTAACACCACTTATATCTATTCTTTTAACATCCCTTTCCTATTCAAAATTCTTCAGTGTTTCCCACTGTATGGGACATAAACTTAGTCTGGCATTCAAGGCTCTCTCTCCTTCAGCCTACACCCTGTCTATCCAGCCTTATTTTCTACTACTTAGTCCCCTACCTACATCCTGTGATTCAGTCAAACTGAACTCTTCAGTTCCCTGAATGTATGCCCTGCTTCCTAGATGGAGTGTCTTGGTCCTCCTGTTCCCAACTTACCAATCAGAAAGCATTTAGGAAGTACCAACCGAGCATTAGGTTAAGTACTAGGGGGACAGTGCCAGGCACTCCACTGATCTTTTTTTTTTCCCACCAAATCTCTAACTTCTGAAATCCTGCCCATGATAGGGCAGTCCAATGACCCCCAGTCCTGGGGACAGATGATCTGATTACAGCTGGACTCTAAGCAGCTGTGTGCCTCCTGAGCATGCTAACCATCATTCCCCAGTTTTCTCATTTGGAAAAGACAATCTTGCTTTCAATCCAGGAATTCAACGGACATTGAGTAAGTGTCCCTTTTACCTCCTTCACATGGTTTCTGTGAGAAAAGGGCATTACAAAGCTTTAAAGTATTCAATAAATGTGAATGGCCATAATCAGCATTGAGGGCCCATTCAAATGCTACCTCTCCCATGATCTCCTCACTTCTACTCCCCAGATGGAAGGAATTTCTTCTTCTTCTCTGCTTTCTTCCATAATGTGATATTTGTACCTCTCCTAAAGAAGTTCTCACTTATCTCCTGGTTTATATTAATATGTAATTAATATAGTAATATATCTCCTGGTTTCTATTAACATATAATTAATATATCTCCTGGTTTCTATTAAAATGTAATTAATATGTTAATAACAATATATTAATTATCTCCTAGGTTATCTGAATATTCACTCAGTCATTTTCAATTTTGTTCAACTCTGCATGCCTCATTTGGGGCTTTCTTAGCAAAGATACTGAAATGGTTTGCAATTTCCTTCTCCAGCTCATTTTACAGATGAGGAAACTGAGGCAAACAGAGGTTAAGTGACTTGCCCAGGGTCACACAGCTAGTAACTATCTGAAGTCAGATGTTAACTCACAAGGATGAATCTTTCTGATTCCAAGCCCAGCACTCTAACCACTATGCCACCTAGCTGCCCCAAACTTTCCTATCACCTCTACTAGATTATAAGCATCATAGAGGCAGGAACACTGTCATCTTAATCATTCTAGGCCTCACCAATGCCCAGTGTGGCTCATAATAGAAAAGGAGTGCAATAAATACTTACTGGATTTAAAACCATAGCTATATATACACACACAAGTATGTATATATGTATATATATGTACACATATATACATATACTCATACTTGTGTGTATGTATACACATATACATACATATACACATACATACCTGTGTGTGGCTAGATAGATAGATAGATAGATAGAGATATAGTTAAGAGCTAGAAAGGACTCAGAGCTAATCCAGTCTCACCCCATCATCTTACAGATAAAGGAAGTAAGAGACAGTGTTGCACCAGGGGCAGGGCCCAGCGTCAGAGAACCTGGGTTCAAATTCTGTCTGATGTTTACCACATGTGAGGCCCTAAGTAAGTCACTTAACCATCCTAGGTCTCAGTTCATCAGTAAAGTGAGGGAGCAGGACTAGAGGACCTCTGGGGTACCTTCTATCTCTCAATCTCGGATTCTAGGAGAAGACAAGAGGGAAGGATTCATAAAGAAAGAAGCCTTAGAAAATAATTAGAAACAGTATGACAACTTTAAGAAATTGCTCCTGTAAACTAATAAATACCATCAGATAAACCCTAAGCCATCAGTATTTCACATAAGTGGCATCTTTTTGAGATGGTGATTGTAGTTTTCTTTAATCTGGTAGCCTAGAGAAACTGTCATATTAAGTATGATAACTTCAATCATGCTCTGAACCATGGGAGAGTTATAGATGCCAAGGGGTAAAGGGAAGGGAAGGAAGGAGGAGGCAGCTGCTCAATCATGAGGCTAGGAGAGATCTCGGGAGGCCATTGAGTCCATCTGCCTGCCATTAGGCAGAACCCCACCCAACCTTCCCCCAAACAGATGAAACAATGGTCATTCATTAAAAGACCTTCTCCTCTGGAGAAGGAGCATCCTTGACATCTCTTATTAATCTCTTTCGACCTTTATTGCCTACCCAGAAATTCTTCTTCTTGTCTAATGTAACGTTCCCTAAAATAGTCCTTCCTCTAGCACTGAAGAATGGCCGAGAAGTGACCCCTAGTACTTGAAGATGAGGTCAGCAAAATAAAACTCTGTCAGACTTTGCCAGGCTGACAAGACCTTAAGGATGGACCTTACTAAAGACTAGATATTGGTTGACCAAGGGGCAGCCGAGCTGAATTTAGAGTGTCACAATCGGAAGGCTGGCCACTATGTGATGGGTTTTTAGGATGGTGCCTAAAGTCATGATGGCAAATGATGGAGTCACTGATTCTTTAGGTCCCAAAGAATGTAATCAGTTGCCTCGTGGGCAAGTCGCTTTCCTTCTGGAAGCCTTGATTTGTTCATCTGTACATGAGAGGCTGGGCTGGATTAGATTTAGCAGTCTGGTGAAGATTATGGAGGACTTCTTGAAAATTATTTTAAGTATACAAAATAAAATACATAGAATTACAAACTATAGTGAAATGCTGTAATCTGTCTACTTAAATCTGTCTTACAGATATAGGTAGGAGAGACAGAAAGAGACAAAGAGACAAAGAAAGAAACAGAGATACACATAGACAAAGAGACAGAGAGAGACAGATACATGGAGAGACACAAAGACATAGAGAAAGATTTCATTGACCCCTGGACTCAATGGATCTCCATGTTCCTTTCCAGATCTAATATTCAATGGGTCTTTGAATATAGTATGACAGCATTCCCTTTCATTCTGTCCTCACTGAAGCTAGAAAACAATCAGCTCTCCTGCCTCTGGATCACAATCTTTTCAGAGATAAGCCACCAAATTGATGAGCTAGTTCCTGGCATGATTCCTGGATATACAAACGGCATGTACATGAAGTATATGATATTAAAGTCAAACAGCCCCTCACCCCTTCCAGGCAAAATCAGTCCAGTCCCTTTGAATCTTTCCTAAAATGTGCTTTGATAGGATTCAGGGTCCTTAGGGATTAAAATGGGAAAAATAAATGCTAATAAAAAAGTCCTGTTATTAAAAGTACATTAAGCCTATACCATACCCAGAAATAAACCCTCTCCCAGCAGAGGCAATCCAAGATCAAAATCTCAGTTTAAGCATTCTTAGCATTCGAACCATCCAAATCCTTGGGGACAAAGAATTTAAGGCTATTGTCAGCAATCAGTGGCCTGGAGGCAACAAGGAATACTGCCCAAAGGTCAACAATTGATGGATGGTGTTGACCTTTGTCCATGAAAAAAATGCTTTGTTGTCAGGATTCTGATAGTGGGAATAGATTTGTTCTGACCCATCCAGACTCCTGCCTGGTCCTCTTTTTAGTCAATAGCAATTTAGGCAGGGTGAGCAATGTATTTGTGATTATGAGACTGACCCAGATAGGAATCAAACCCTGGCTTTGTTAAAGCTGAGTTCCCTACTGCCACCATCCTAGTTTCAGTCCTCATTATCTCTCACCTAAACTATTGCAAAAGATTCCTAAATAATCTCCATAGATTCATCCTTTCTCCCTTCCAATCAGCCTACATACCACTGCCAGGTTAGTCTTGAAATGCGCACCCCTGATTATATCACATTATTCCCTTGCTGAAAAACTTCCAATGGTTTCATCATTGCCTATCATATATAGAGTCCCAAATACTTAGCTTGTGGGAGCTAGGTGGCTCAGTAGATAGCAAACTAGATTTAGAGTCAAGAAGATCTGAATTCAAATTCTACCTCATATACCTACTGGTTATGTGACCCTAGCAAATAGTCTGACTTTCTCATCTACAAAGTGGGGCTAACAGCACCTAGCTGACAGCATTATTGTAAGGATCAAATGAGATAATATTTGTGTAGTGTCTATGCAATATCCACAGCACTGAAGGCAACTGTGAATATGTTAGCATAGTTCTCAATCACCAAATATAACAGACTCTCCATATAGAAGACAGAAGCAAAATATTTATTTAGACCAGAAAACCTAATCCCCAAACCAGAAAGCCAAATCCATCATGGTAGCAAAGAAGTTAATACACCATAACACCACAGAGAGTCATACCATTCTTTAGCCTTCCCACAAACCAATACTCACAGGCCTAGCTGTCTGCTTTCCACTGTCTAGCTACTCTGACTCCCAGTTTCCTGCTCTTCTCTGCTCTACCCTTCAGCAAACTTCTCCCACCACAGGCCCCATGTGATTACATTTAGCCTATTAGGAGGCAGGGAAAATATTTAAATGAGGGAAGGTCTTCAAATTCCCTTAGGTTTATTAAGGGGCAGGGAAGATCTTCAAATTTCCATTACCATTCCAATGCATAAAGTGCTTTACAAAATTTAAAGCACTATATAAATGTTGACTATTAGCCTGATAATCTGAGTCTTCTATGTTTTAGAACTAATGTAACTTTCAGCTTTATCTCACAATGCACTCTTTTGAATACTCTGGCTAAACCAAACATAATTATTTTAATATATTTTATTGATTTTTTTTAACATTGCTATCTCTTCCAGATGACATCCTTCTTTCAAAAACACAACCCCTTGTTGCAAAAAAAAAGTATAGCTGATCAATAGATTGGCTATATCTGGTGATGTATACCTCATTTAGCACCTATATTCTGTCACCTGCTTAATGAGAGGTGGATGGCATGTTTCACCATCAATCTTCTCAAGTCATAGTCACCTGTTGTTCAATCATTTTGTCCTGTCTCTTTTTGCTTTTGTTTTGTTTTTGTTGTTTTATTTTTTTTGGCAAAGATCTTGGAGTGGTTTGCCATTTCCTTCTCCAGCTCATTTTATATATGAGGAAAATTAAGAAAATAAAGTGAAGTGACTTGCCCAGGGTCACACAGCTATTAGGTATCTGAGGCCAGATTTGAACTCAGGAAGCTGAGTCTTCCTGACTCTAAGCTTGATGCTCTAACCAACCCACCACCTAGATGCCCTCTCTACACCTTAGAGTCTTAGAAATATAGAATACTAGACAATAAGCTCCTGTTTTACAGCAGAAGAAACTGATACCCAGAAAGGACTGAATCAGTTTCCAGTTAATGTAGTACACTCTACTATACAAATCTTTTCAGATACTACTTCTGTCATTTAAATATTACTTATTCCTCCTTACATTGTGACACGTGCCAATTTGAGAAACATGTCATCTATAACTCCATCCAAATCACTGATAAACATTTTGAAAAGTACAAAACCAAGACAGATCAGTAGAGGGGAGGGGGAATAGGTCCTCCACTTCTGGTTGACGTCTACCCACTAATGGCTGTTTGAATACAACTAACTGTGCATTTGGTCCACATCTCTCCATTTTGTTGTTAAGGATAATATAAGAGTTTTTCTCAAATGCCTAGCTCATCAGGTGTTAAAGCTTTCTCTCATTTTTGTCACTAATTGTTAGGCATTGATGTTCACCTTCAACACCTCAGACTTCCAAAGAAATAAATTGCTGCTCTCTCCCATCTCTGAATACATGTTTCTGGGTTACTAAAATGCTAACAAAAAAAGGCCACACTTTAATTCCACAGAAAGATTACACACGAAGAGTTGTAATCCACTGTGCCCTCCCCTTCAGAAAAACACTTTTACAGAACCTAAGTGCAGTTACCACGGCAACCATAATGCAAAATCGGCACCATCTTTATGAATTGCAAATTCCGCTAAGGGTGTTAATTCCCCCCCCACACACTATTTTTTAACTGTCTCATGTACGTTATTCCAACAATATGCTTAAACATGAGTTTGTTAGTTTTTTTTGGGGGGGGAACCATGCATCAACTAAGAAACGAGCTTTGTTTTAGAACCCTTAAATTCCATTGTTCCAGCTCAATGAGACAAGATTTAGGAAACTAGCATTAATGTTTTTTTAGCCTAGTCACTGAGTCTTAACACAGCTCTTACCTCATTTCAGGGACATATCTTCCCCTCACTAGGCACAAAAGTGGGGAAATAAAACATGATCAGTATTTGGTATAGTCAGCCCTGAATGGCAATGGACAATGGAGCAGAGCACAGCTAAAGCTTAGGGAAAAGGAGTCACTGAATCTTTTCTTGGGGGGAAAGGGGTTGGTATGGGGAACCAATAATTTCAACTTCCTCAACCACTAAGTTTTGATGAAAGCAAGAGTCAGATGGAAGAATTTCATGGTTTTTTTCTTCTTTTTTTCCCATCTCTGGCTAGACCTATTAGTGAATAGCAAAAGAAAATACATCCCTGAATACTTTGCAGCATTCACTCATCATCAATTATTTGGTATCAGATAGTTCACCCAAAGATAGCTTACTCAGCATCAATGTCCTTTGTGGTACCATGTATTTTCAAAGCTCTGAAATTTAGAGCTGAAGAGGCTTTACAGATCTAGTCATAATAATACAAAATCACAGGACTGGAAGAGAATTCAGAAGTCAGCCAGTCCTACTACCTATAACTAAAAAAAGACTCCCCTCTACCATACCTAAAGAGTGGTCATACAGTTTCTGCTTGGAGACTTTCAATAAGAGGCAAAATGGGGCAACACACAACCTCTGGAGGTAACCCATCTCATTTGGGGATAGCTCTAACTATAAAGAAGCTTTGCACTGCCTCAAGCCTAAATTTGTCTCTTGGCTATATCCACCCATGGCTTTTAGTTCTGCCTTCCTCAGTCTCTTTTCCACATCACAGCCCTTTGAAATACTTGAAAACAGCTCTCATATCCATTCTATGTCTATCTAGTGATGCCTTTCCTTTTTTGCAACTGTGAAAATTGACTTTTTGAATCCAAGTATAGGACATTACATTTATCCCTAATAGATTTGGTATTATTATATTTGCCCTAATGTTCTAAACCAGTGAGGTCAAACGCAAAGTAGAAATGCGGGACACTAAACCATATAATAATGATCCCAGTGACTTAGAAAACCCCATCTCTCTCTCTCTCTCTCTCTCTCTCTCTCTCTCTCTCTCTCTCTCTCTCTCTCTTTCTCTCTGTCTCTGTCTCTGTCTCTCTCTTATATATATATATGTGTGTGTGTGTGTGTGTGTATGTACATATACAATGTATATTTTTATTAATATTTGCACACATTAAAATTAAATAGGAATTACATTCTAATCTGGTTTGGCCCATACTTGGGAGTGTTATGGGCTTCCTGCTACCCACAGATCATGTTTTATACTCTGCTCTAAATTGCAAAGACCTTTTTGCACCCTGACTCTGCCATCCAAAGTCAGTGATCCCTCTCACCATTTTTTCCCCTGAATATTCAACCAGCAAATCATCTATTTCTTTACCCAAATGGGGTCTTCAAATGGTACAGTGGATAGAGTGCCCAGGCCTGGAGTCAGGAAAACCTGGGATCAAATCCTGCCTTGGACACTTACTATCTTTGTGACTTGAGACAAGTCACTTAACTTCTGCCTCAGTTTCCTCATCTATAAATTGGGGATAATAATAGCACCTACGTCTTGGGATTGTTTTGAGAATCAAATGAGATAACAATTTTAAATTACTTTAACACAGTGCCTACCACACAGTAAGTGCTATTCATCAGGCTTCTTAAATTTTTTCCACTCAAGACCCCTTTTTGTGTTTGGGCAGTGCTTATTAGCATTGCATGGCCACGGTACAAAGTGCACATGCTTTGTGTTCAGAACCAAGGCTGCAGGGAAGTTGTGCAAGGCAAAAATGGGCAAGTGCTGCCAGAAACACCTTGGATTCATTACACGCTTGATTTTTAATTAATTTCTAGTCATTGCACATTCAGAAATCTTTTACTTTTGCCAGAGTTTTCTGGACCCCATGTAGTAGTGGGGAACCTTTGCCCTTGAGGCCACATGGGACTCTCTAGGTTCTCAAGTGTAGTCCTTTTGACTGAGGATTTGTTCTGTAAAACTTGGACTCAGTCAAAAGGCTGCACCCAAGGACCTAGAAAGCCACATGTGTCCTTGAGATCATAGGCCTCCCAGCCCTGAATGGTGTCACAACCTACAGTTTATGAAGTGCTGTGCTTTATAAATGTTAGCTATTATTATTATTATTAATTAAAATGTTAACTACCACAGGGCCAATCAGAGATTTGTAGGGGCGCTGGACTAGAAATCTTCCAAGTTGATACAGAAACATTAACAGTTAAGTACTTTATGAGTCCAAATATTCAACCAATTCTAAATTCATCCAACTATCTATTGTCAAATACCCTGCTAAAATCTAGGTAAATATCTAGGTAAATTGTGCGTATAGAATCTGCCAGTCTAGTAATCCCAGATTTAGGCATCAGTTTCTGCCACTGTAAAAGGAAGATTAAAATAACTATTCCATCTTAAAATTTGTGACACAAAAGGAAAGAAAAGTTGGATGTTCATCCTAGCAAAATATAATTACCAAACTGGTAGGTAGATATTAACTGGTCTCCCGGTCTAGTAATCCTGTCCCCTCTTCCCAAAAGAGTGAGATTAGTCTGTTACTATCTATTCATTATTAAGCCATGATGGAACATCCCATCAAAAATATGTTCTGGAATTTTGCCAGGAAACAAGGTCAACTTCACTGACCTTTAGTTTATAGCTTCCTCTTTTGCTACCCACCCCCCAAATTTTTTTTGACATTTGTCATTCCTTCATCCTTTGGTAGCTCCCTCTCTTTCTCCACAATTTCTTTTAACCTCCCCCCAGTAGAGTGGAGGTTTCTCAAAGGCAGAGGCTATTTTAGTTTTGTCTTTATATATTTAGCACCTTCCACACTGCCTTCCACATAGTACATACTCAATAAATGCTTATTGAATTGAATTGAATTGAATTCAGCTGCCAAAGTGATTTTTCCTAAAGCAAAAATCTGACAGTCACTCCCATCCTCACCCTATAAATTCCAGTGGCTCCCTATTATCTCCAGGATCAAATACAAAATCCTCTGTCATTTAAAGCTCTTCACAGTCTGGCTCCTTCCTACCTTTCCAGTCTCCTGATTTGAATACTTGACTTCCCTCCATGCACTCCACAATCCCAGCCTATTTGATGTTCCTTGTACACAACAGCCCGACTCCCAGTGCCCCATGCCTAGATGCTCTCCCTCCTCATTCCTACCTCTTGGTTCCCTTGGCTTCCTTCAAGATTCAGCTTAAATCTTATCTTCTGCAAGAAGCCTTTTCTCCTAGCACCCTTCCACAGCCCACCCACAGTGCCTTCTTCCTGAAAATACTTTCTCTTTACATTGTATATGTTTTAGATGTACTTTCCCTTCTTCCTGAAAATACTTTCTCTTTACCTTATATATGTTTTAGATGCTCTTTTTTTTCTTAGTTATCTCCTCCAATAGAAAATAAGCTCCTTGAGGGCAGGGACCATATTTTTGCTTTTCTTTGTATTTCCAAAGAATAGCACAATGCCTGGCACAAAGCAAGCTCTTACTAAATGCTTATTGACCAGTTTGTTAACCAGCCATCTTGATTAGCACACTGGGCCCTTGAATCATGGGGTCATCCCGCCTGCCTTACTTTTTTAAATACTCAAATGTAGGAGAAGATTCTGAGCAGTGGGCAAGAATCCAAAATCTGGTGGACTCCACACACAGCATATGATTGCTATCCACTAACAAGTGAGGAAAAGTTTGGGGAAAAACAAAATCTTCTCTCCAGGGAAAAGCATGCAGAAAATAGAACATTTCTACCTTTCCTACCTTGGAGTCATAACAAGAACCTGGTATGTTCCTTTCATTGTGAATACTCTCACCAGATTTTAGCAGCTTCTCAGATCCACTGGAAGGCTATAGAACCAAGCAACTCATTTACTTAAGGATGTCAAGCCTATGGGGCTCATTAGGCCCCTTGCTCCAAAATGTGAACTGATTAGCATTTGATTTAGGGTGCCACGGAAGGGGCTGAGCTGCAGGTTCAAGTCATTGTCCAGTCTAGGACCAGATAAGGCAGCCGAGGTCTTGATTAGCTCTGACAGTGGTGTGCAACAATGAAAGAACTCAGCAGAAGTTGGCATGTCACATCCCCAAGTGGCAGCAGGAGAGTCAAACACTGTCTCTGCCATTCAAATGAGAGCTGGATTGTCTTAAACGTGAGGTTCAGAGGTGGGAAATGGTTCTCTTCTGTCCATCTGGGTATTTACTATCCCTCTACACCCAAGCTGAGAAATTAGAGCTATTTAGGGCCAGTAAATGTTGTATGCCTTTACGGAATGAGACTGATTTGGAAAAGGAATGGCAGAATCAGCATATTCAAATGTATGCTGTGGCCAATCACCCAAAGCCTGGGAAAGAGAAGGGCAGGAAGGAAAGAGGCAAGGGAATAAGCATTTATATAACACCTACTATGTGCCAGGTTCAGTGGGAAGTGTCTTTTACAAACATTATCTTTTTGATCTTCACCACAACCCTGAGAGGTAGGTGCTATTATTATCCACAAATTGAGTCAGAGGGAGGTTAGGTGTCTTGCCAGGGTCACACTGATAGTAAGTGTCTGAGGTAGAATTTGAACTCTAGGTCTTCCTGAGGCTAGGCCTAGCACTCTGTGCACGTTGGCACCACCTAGCTGCTCAGGGAGACTATACTTTGATTTTGTTGCTTAAAACAGTTTCTCTATTGCAATTGCCTTTAGGGACCAGGGTGTGAGTTGCCCAAGAAAATCATTTTTATATTTCATTTTGGTTTTTTGCCAATGAGGGCATCATGATATAGTGGAAAACCTGGCACACAGTGGGAACTTAATAAATAGTTGTTGGTTGACTGACTTGCTGAATGAACTTGTAATTAAAAAAAAAAATCTGAGTTCAAATCCTGGGTGACCTTGGCAAAAACCTTAATCTCTCAGGGAATCAGTTTCCAGATCTGTGAAATGGAGGTTATGATTTAACTATATTTTCTGCCTCAAGAGTTTATTGAAAGTAAGCCTTAAAATGGTACCTGGATGTGACATTACTACAAATCAATTTTAAATGACATGCTGCTATTGTGATTACTGCACACTCCCAGGATATACGTGCTAGTGAGCAAATCCTCCTCTTGTCTGGCAGAGGCACAGATTCTTAAATAGCAAAGGACAGTGGTTCTTAAAAGCAATGGCAAATGGCTCCTGGAAAATACTAAGACGAGACATCTGGCATTAGGGACCAACCCAGGCACCACATGAGGATATGAAAGAAAAGGAGATCCTTCAGAAATGTCTTCCTTTGTCTCATAATGCAAAATGGTCCTCATGAGAGGAGTTAGAAGAGTAATAGCGACAGACAGATGTCCCACTCTCATCCCTACCTCCCACAGAATGCCACATGTCCCCTACCTTCTACCCTCACCACTCCACCATACTGCCCCCTGACCTTCCTTCTGCCTCCCCTAACCCCCACACCCTCCAGATCGACAGCACAACTCCTCCTCCCCCAAGAAAAAGCCTTGGAAGTCTCAAAAGCTGCAAGGAGGCAAATAATCCCCAGTCCCCAACACACACACACACACACACACACACACACACACACACACACACACTCAGATGTCTTTCCCTCCAACATTTTCATTCTGTTGTCATCACAGCCCTCTCCCTACACGAGTGTTTAATCATGACTAAACTGCTAAACAAAGGAAAATCCTCTCCCCAGTAAGCACAAATGATCACAAATGAAGACACTGTGTAACACAGCACCATGTACCATTATATGCTATTATGTGTCATATTAGAAGATGCTTTATTGCGACAGAGACTTTTGCTAATGAGAATGTTTACCCTCCTCACATCCAAAACCCATCACACAAGCCTAACGAGGTTACCTTGGAGGGTGGGGGAAGGAGGAGGGAGAGCAGCAGCAGACCATTGCCTGTAATTTCTGAACGAAGAGCCCTCCTTCCCTTTGCCACAACCAAAGGGGATTCAATCTGGGGAAGGAACAATGCTGGAATTTAGAGGAGTCTGACAGAGCAAGAAGGGGTGGAGGAAGGAAGGTGTGTCTGGGGTCTCAAGCCAAGGAAAGAGACTTCCCTTGTGCCAGGCTTATTTACATTTTGCACCTCTACTAGCACCTAGTAGGACTAGTTGCCAGTTACAAGGACCCCAATTTAAGAATACTCTGAAGGATAAAGCTGTGTCACTTGATACAATGTGTTTTTTTAATCCATAAGGTAAAGAAAAGAGATAGTCGAATGACAATTTTATTTCAAAATAAAATAATAATATTCACTGTTTAATTATTTGTATTTAAAATGCACAGATGGGGGAAATTATACTAAAATGATTCTTTTTTGATTTGTGTCAATTGATATACCTGATGTTTCTCATTTAATGAATATTTGTTGAGTTGTTTTTGGAAACATTTCCTCTCTCCCTTTTTTCTCATAAGATGAAACAAATCTTCAAAATAGCATAGAGGGTAGGGTACTGGAATTGAAACCATTGAGACTTGGGTTCAAATCCTGCCTTATCATTTACTTCCTGCAAGACTCTGAACAAGTGGCTTCACCTCTCTGAGAATCAGTTTCCTTTTCTGTAAAATAGATAAAATGATTCCTGTGGCACCAACTTCTCCAAGTTGTTATAAGGATTAAATGTGATAACATAAACAGTGTTTTGCTTTTTTTTTTTTTTTAATTTTTGGAGGTTAAGGAGTTAAGTGACTTGCCCAAGGTCACAGGGCTAGTTTTTGTGTTAAGTGTCTGAGGCTGGATTTGAACTCAGGTCCTCCTGACTCCAGGGCCGGTGCTCTATTCACTGTGCCACCTAGCCATCCCTGTGTTGCTTAATTTAAAGTGCTATATGCTCTTTATCATTCAGTTTCTCTATGTAAAACGAAAATAACAATACTCTTTCAGTTTTGCTGGAGAAAATTCTGAGGATTAATCAAGTTCTAAATTTTTCAAATGAAGAGTGTTATGATAACTTGTGAGGCAATGTAATGCAATGGAAAGGACCTTGGGCTTTGAGTCAAAAGCCCTGGGTTCAAGGCTTAGTATTTTCACTTACTGGCTGAGCAACCTTCAGCAAGTCAATTCAGTTTCAGTCGTATTCAGTGAAATCCAACTAGTAGTGACTCCATTTGGAGTTTTCTTGGCAAAGGTATTAGAGTGGTTTGCCATTTTCTTTTCCAGTCATTTTACAGATGAGGAAACTGAGACAAAGAGGATGAAGTGATTTACCTGGGGTCATACAGTTAGAAAGTGTCTGAGGCCAGATTTGAGCTCAGGAAGATGATCCTTGCTGACTTCAGGTCTGGTACTCTCTATATCCACTGAGCCACCTAGCCATTTCCTTATCTGTGAAATGGGATGGGTGGTGCAAGTAGTACCTGACTCACAGGGCTGTTCTAAGGAAATTGCTTTGTAAGTCATAAAGCCCCACAAAAAGCCTGGATATTAGTAGTAGGAGTACTGGATTTGGAGTGAGAGGACCTGGGTTCAGTCTTCAACTCTAACACTTTCTACCTGTCTGATCTCTGGCAAGCCAATCTGGGGGCTTTAGTTTCCTGCTCTGTAAAATAAGGAGTTTGGCCTAAATGACTTCTAAGGACACTTCTAAATCACAAATCTAGAAACCCATTGTCAAATTGTCTATTGTTTAGATCTATGTCCATTCTCAATTGGCTCCAAATCTATGGGACTCCATAAACATTAGAAAGGAGGAGAGGGCAATTTTCAAAGTCTGTGAGTCCCTTTGAAGCTTTCAGAGGTTTTTTAAAATAGAAAAACCTTCCCTTTTGGAGACAAATGCCAAATCATCCCCAAAACATAAATGAAATCAAGGATTTGAGTTTCAACAAAGGTACATACGTAGTCCAATGCCTTCTCCCTGTCCCAACTCCAGTAGCTAAAGGGCAGGCCTCACTGGCCCTTCTTCAGCCCTGAGCTGGGAACTACCCAGTAACACTCAGGACCTAGCCTTCCTGTACAGTTGGTTGCCAGTTAGCATCTGGACAGTATATTGAAGTAAGTCAGGAACTTTTCTTTGGCAAACAGAAGAGAAGGTGCACAGTATTGCAAGCTGACAAGCCCTATGTCTTTCAGGAGAAATGTAAGACAACACGGGAAACAAAGAAGCCTGCTGCTATTTATAGTGTCAAAATTTGCAAATTCGTTTGTACTGTGAGTGCTCATGTCCCCAAGTACATAGGCAACAAAAGCTAGCTGTAGTGTGTGTGTGTGTGTGTGTGTGTGTGTGTGTGTGTGTGTGTGACCTTTAGTCAGGTGCTGGTGCTGCGTCCTTCAGTGCTGGTGCATAGCTTTTTGTGTATCTGAGCAAATCCAATAAAATCTCTGATTGGGGAAGGGGGAGTATTGAGGACCCCCAGAAACAGCACATCTAGCTTGATAGGGCTACAACGTTTCCAGCTAAGCTGAACTAGATGGGCTCCCCACAAAAACAAACCCTACAGAGACTTCGCTAGCAAATTGGATTCTCAGTCCCAATTCAGGACTTTGTTTCCCCTGGCCATTTCTTATAACAAGGGATTCTATGCAACGGATCAATGTTGGATCATTTAGAATTCCAACAGATCCAACAGAAGAAAAGCCCTCTCTTAAAATAGATTCCCCCATGCATTTTCACAATGATTCAGCACCACCTAGGGGATATTTCGCTCACTTCTTGGTTCTTTGCTGGTTTTGTTTTTTCTTGGTGGATGGGTGGGGGAGGGGGGGTGCGGGGGGGGGGGGGGTTGGTTTGGTTTTCCCCTGAGTATAACCTCCTTTTAAAATAACACAAAAGAAATTAAGACATCCTCTGCCTTCTCTTCACCCAATCCACATGTCCCTTCAAAACCTAGACTGACAAGAAGCATCCATTTCACCCACTGATCCCGTACTGTGTTCAGTATCAGCTGTTTACACCTTTCTAAGTACTGGTACTTTTATTATATCAAAGGCACACTGGTGTAGCGGACAGAGGACTGATATTGGATTTGGAAAGACCTGTATTCCAGCCCAACTCTCCACCTTATGTCTTTCCCTCCTCTAATCTGTCCTTCATGTAGCTGCCAAAGTGATTTTACTAAATTATAGGTCTAACCATGTCAACCTCCCACTCATTAGACTCCAGTGATTCCCAATTACGTCTATGATCAAATAGAAATTCCTCTGCTGGGCATTTAAAGCTTCTCAAAACTTGGCCCATTCCCACGTTTCAATCTTCTTACCTATTAATCACCTCGATGTACTCTATGACTTCTAAGCATTCTGGCCAGTTTTGCTATTCCTCACACACAAGGTTCCATCTCTGGTTTCTGTGCCTTTGTACCAGCTTTCTCCTTTTCTTCAACCTGAACATGTCCAGTTGTTCCAAATGATACTCATATAAACCTGAATCTCAAACTCTAGGGAATATAGCCATATCCTCCAGAACACTGGTTCTTTTTCCATTTCATGTCCTGCAGCCATCACTGGGGTGAGAAACAACTTCAAGAAGTCCACATTCCAAAAGTCTTGGGACTAGCATTACTACTCAGTGATCATTTTCAATCCAGTCCACCATAGTCATCAGACATGGCCTGGTAATTGCTTCTGTGAATGTTGCAGTCACAATTACCAAAGTATCAGAAAAAAGAGTTCTTGCCACTGAATCCTTTGGACTGTTAAATGGTTCAGCATCAGAAACTAATGTTAGTATCTGCTTTACCACTGCATCTAAGAATCATGAGACCTACATATAACTTGCAGCTGAAACCTTTCATATGTTTTCTCCCCCTTTCCCCCCCATTAGGATGAGAACTCCTTAAGAGCAATGGGCCATCATGCAAGATTCAGTGGTGAACCCAGTGCTCAGTATATCATGGTGGGGCCCTCAGGTCCTAGAGCATCTTCCTCATAATGGAATGTGGTCACCATCATTTGTGATGGGGTGCTTGGGTGCCTCTGCTTAAACCCCTGTTTGTAAAATTACATTTCTCCCTAGCCTCAAATCTCCCTACCCTCAAAACACTGTCTCAGGCACTTTCACTCCAGCTAAGCGCAGCATGCCCTAGCAAAATATTTATTTCTTCCTGATACACTAGTCAGCTGTACCTATAGAATTTAGTAGTTTGACCCATCTGTGTACTGGCTGAAGCAGCTGTGTACTGGGTCATACCTATTGTATGTATCCTAGACTCAGTCATATGTATACTCCCTAGCTCATTATATACATCCTGAATCCCTCCTTATGTATGCCTTAGGCTTGGGATATACTAAACTGCCAAGACCCATCTTATCAAACATGACATTGATGGGTGGCAGCTTGGTCAGCCCTGACCCCTAGCTAACTTATGACATTTCAAGCCTAAAACCACACCTCCATTTAGGACCTCCCCCTTCTCCCCCCCCCCCCCACCTTGGGCTATTTCCCAGTGTACTCTGGGTAAAATACCTGTGCAGTAGATATTAAAAGTGCATGTTCCTTTAAGAACTCACCACTCCTTAACCACTCCTTAATCCCATTCTGACTTAGCATATTTGGCACTTAATATACTATAGAATACCCTATATAAACTTTAACTCTACTCCTCTAAAGTTGTAGGTTCCCTAAGAACTCTTGCCCACTGTATAGTGTAACAATAAATCTTTGCCACCTTGACTTAGAGGATGCTTGAATCTGTGAATTCATTCCAGATTGCTTTTCAAGGACTCTGGTTATTGGGATTCCTAGACTCCCTGAGTCAGTTTGGGAGTCTGTGGTGGGAAGTACCTGAATCCTCATTTTGTGATATGTATGGGGCCCTAGATAAGGTCTAACACTAGAAATTCCCATAAATCAGGTGCCTAGGATGCTTATCCACCAACCCCATGTCAGGCATCTACTTACAGTCCCTTGATTTATTTTTTGTATGAGATGTAACGATAAATGACCAATTTTTTGACAGACATGCCAAAATTTACACAATGAATGTTGTCCTTCAAGACACCTTGAAAGAGTAAATGTTTGCTCTGTCTATGCTGCCATTGCTCAATCTATTTTTTATTCTCCTCTCCTGTACTACCTTATTGGTAATTTTCCAAGCCACACAAGAAATTCAACCTCAATTATATACTGTTTTTGACCAAAACTATATTCTACAGTTTAATTATCCACCTTATTCCCCAGAGTCAGTTCTAGGAATTTTCTGGCTCTTCTATAAATCAAAACCCTCACTCAGAAGACAAAGATGTGTCACAATTAAGGAAATTCAGAATGTACCACAGGTTATGAAGGCAATTCTAAAATAAAATTAGGGTCTGTGTCCTCAAGGAGCCTAGAATCTATGTGAGCAGAGAAAAAGGAACAGCTGCGGTATTACAACATGATATTCTAAGGCTATAAGCATTGATGTGACAGATTTTTATATAAACATACTTGAATGGATATATCTAAATTAGAGTTCTTAATCCCTTAGGGCTGCATGGATAGATTCAGGTCTGTGAACCCGGGTGAAAAAAAAATTACATCTTTGTTTTCACTAAACTTTAATTGAAATCTAACATTTCCTTCAATTATTTAAAACTATTATTCTGAATAGCATTGAAGTTTCACCAAATGGCCAAAGTGAATCCATGACACAAACAACGTTCAGAACCCTTGATCCACATAAATAGTTTTCTTTCCCCAACCAAACTGTGATGTAGAAAGACTCTACAGTTAGTCCAACTTTGTTGCCATTGCTTAAAAAATTTCCAGGGACTCCCTTTCACATTCTTTGAAATATCCTTAATGAGAACAAATCTTCATCACTAGAGGGTGGATTTAACTAAATTATAAAATTCTTTTTCTATGTACCATCTACAATACCTAACATGGTATTTGTGCATACATTTGGCACTTAATCAATGTTTATTGAATTATGTCAGAAGAAACTTCTATTAATGGATTATCTATCTTCCCAAGAAGTTGGCCCATACTTTTTTTGAGTACTTAAGAAACCATGAGGATGGTGAGTTATTTATCAGTGTCTTGAGGTCGTCAAACAAATACGTACCATCATATAAGTATTGAGCACTTCTTTTGTGCAAGACATTATTATAGGCATAGAAAAGCAACATGTCAAGGTGGATAGAGTCCTGGGCTTGGAATCAGGAAGACTTGAATTCAAAACTGAACACTTATTAGATGTGTGAACCTGAGTAAGTCTTGACTTATGTTAACCTCAGTTTCTTTGCCCCTAAAATAAGGATAAAAACCAGATAGGATTTACTGTTTACTTTATTGTTGTGAGGATGAAATAAGATAATGTATGTAAAGTGCTTTGGGAACCTTAAAGTGCTATGTGGCAGTTATTATTATTAGTATTAATATTGTTGTTGTTATTTGTGCTACCATTATTACAGAGATGCCCAAAACACAAACCCAGAGGAAGAGAATTATTCCAAAACATGTATAAGAAAAAACACAAAGAAAAACATCTTGGGCACAATTTCAACTAGAATTCCTAGAAAACTAATCAGGGGACAACCCTTCCCCACAATATGGTCAGATAATATTTGATGTGGAAATGCACATTGGCAGGGATCATAGCTCTCAGGATGCAGAAGGAAGTAAACAAAGTTGTTACTTTGTTTTATAAAGAGGAGCTTAAAAGTTATTTTATTAATGAAATAAGATCACTAAAGTAAAGAATGAGAAAAGAACTAAGAGCTAGGCCAGAAAGACTTGGGAGGGAATTAACAAACAGCTCACCATGAAGTATAAAACCCTACCCAAGCAAGAAACACCCTGAAAATTAGAATGTGCCAAATAAGTCGAGTTAGTGACTCCATGAGACAACAAGATTTTAAAAAATCAAGACTAAACAATGGAAGAAAATGTGAGATATCACATAAAAACAAATTGTTTGGAAAATAGATCAAGGAGGGATAATTTACATATTATTGAATTATCTGAAAACCATGACCAAAAAGAGTTTAACATCATATTTCAAGAAATCATGAAGGAAGACTGCTCATATTTCTTAGAACTAGAAGGCAAAGTGAAAATAAAAATAATACACTAGTCACCTCCTGAAAGAAACCTCAGAATGAAAAATCTAAGGAAAATCATAGCAAAAATCCAAAGAAATTCCAGGTTAAGGAAAAAATACTGCAAGCAGTCAGAAAGATTTAAGTACTAAGGAGGCACAGTCAATATTAAATAAGATTTAGCAGCCACCACTATAAAGGAGTGGAGGATTTAGAATATTATGTGTGTGCATGCATGTCTGAATGTATGTATATACACATACACAAATACATATATATGCATGCACATATACATGTGTACATAAACCTGTATCTGTGTGTGTGTGTGTGTAAAAATACCAGCTTATAAACAAGGATCTCTTATCTGGCAGAACAGTATACTCCTATACAGGGGGGGAAAAGAATCTTCAATGTTTTTAAAACAGAGGACTTCTAAGTATTCTTGTCAGAGCTGAGTAGATACTTTGAAATATAAACATAGGAGTTAAGAGAAACAAAAAAGAAATCTGAGCTAGTAACAATGAGTCTACACAAGGATAAAGTGTTTACATTCTAATAAGGGGATACTATATAAGTAGGTCCTCGGAGGTCATAGGAGGAGGAAAATAAGAAAGGGTCTGGGAATAGTTTTGTTGTTTTGGTGATCTTAAAAGAAGAACAAAGAGGGTGGAAGGAACACAGTAAGTGGAAAAAAGAGGCTGGATATGGGAAATTATTTCATGTAATTGGAATGTGCAAGTTGGGGGAGTTGAAGGGGGAGACACAATTGAATCTCACTTGCATCTTAACTGGCCAAAGGAGTGAGCTCAGGCACACACACACACACACACACACACACACACACACACACACACACACACACACACACACACACACACACACACACACACACACACCATGGGACAGCCCTTCCCCACAAGATGGTCAGATATTTGATGTAGAAATGCACACAACAGGAACCAGAGCCCTCAGGCTGGAGAAAGAAGCTTTTGACAGAGAAGGAGCTCTGGGCCCCTTTCAAGAACCTTAGAAACAGGAAGTACTAGTTCTTTTCTGTGATTTGAAACTTTTAACAGCTGTCCTTTCTTGTCCCCTTCCCCTACCATGTTTTATATATATATTTTTTCTGTTGAAAACTGAAATGTTGTATTTTCCAGAACTGATGGATAAATTCACAGCAACAATAATGAATCATTAGGGTGTCTCCAAACCTTTTTGATCATGTATCCACATCAGTAAAAAAAAAATTTAGGCACGTACCCTCTAATATGCATATGTTTACTTATTTGAAAATACGTAAGTACTATTCTACTAATTAATATACATTATAAAACTTACAAAAATAGAAATTAAGGATAATCACAACAGGTAGCATTTATATAGTCCTAGTTAGGGCCTGCAATACGCCTGACATTATCTCATTTGACTCTCAAACCTCCTGTGAAATAGGTGCTATTATCCCTATTTTACAGAGGAGTAAACTGAGGCTGAGTTTAGGGGGGACTTGTTTCAAGTTATGTAGACTGCGACTGCCCAAGATGAGATTTGATGAGATAAAGAAGAAATAACATTTGATCTTAAATCAATGTTACTGCAATTTAGTGAGGGTTAGTGACATGGTCAAACCTGTGCTTTTGGAAAATCATTTTGGTGGTTGTGGGGAGAGTGGAGAGGGGAAATTTAAGGGAGAACAATTAGGAGGCTACTGCAATAGTCCAAGCAAAAGGCAATGAGTGTTTGACTTTGGGAAGTGACTGTGTGAGTAGGGCAATGGGGAAAGATGGGAGAGAAACTGTTTAAGGAGAAGTGATGAGATTTAGCAAGTTTGGATAAGTGGGTGAGAGAAGGTAATGAGCTGAAGATAACACTTGGGTTTGTGAACCTTGGTGGCTGAAATGATGCTGATGGTCTGGACAGAACAGGGAAATTTGAAAGAGGGGCAGCTTTCTGGCAAAAGATATCAGATCTATGATTTAAAAAAATATATAAATCCCAATTTATTCATCCTGGGTGCCTCACATTGTCCCTACAGACCCGTCACTGCCCTAGGGTGCAGAGCCCACTATCTGATCTCTAAGACTAACATTCGGTGTTTGTCCTTCCATTTTGAGGTATATATCCTTCCCACATGGGTCACAATGGTGCAGGGAACACTGCTGGACTTTTAGTCAGAAAAACAGCAGTTTAAATACTGCTTTAGATGCTTACAACTTCATGACCCAAGCAAGTCACTTAACCTTCCTACCTCTTAAAAACTGTCTGTATCAATGATCATTTTCTTTTTTCACCCAAAAAAGTGGGGCAACAGTTGGCATCTCCTATTCCATCTACCTAGAAGCCCTCATGAAATTCTTTAAAAAAGCAGCCTATTTTTTTTTTACTATTTATTCTTGCTTTTAAGCTGTACTATGCATGTAAAAATATAGATTATACTCAAGTAGACAAAGAATTTGTTTTCATCACTGGGAGGCAGCCCTGGTGTGGGCACACCCTCCATTACAGCAGATTACAACCCTTTTGTGACTTAATGAAGTATAAGTACTTTATAGGGGAAACACCCAAGTTGGAAGAAGCTAGGTGGTACCGTGGAGCCCCAGTGCCTGTGCTGTGACACTCGAATGAAAGAACACTTGTTTTAATGCACTTTGGGTGCTATGTGAATGTTAGTTGTTATTTTAATCTTTATCACCATCATTATTGCTCCTACTACTTAAAGTAGCTACTGGCAAGCTGAGTAGGAGCTTCTATTAGGAGGCCGACTAGGGTAAGCTCCGTTTCTAATACGTTATACTTGTGGAGAAGAATGAGAGTCAACTTCTAATAGCAAGTATAGATCAAAATCTAAATTTTTACACTGAAAAGGCTATGAAACCTTTAGACCAGGTCTAGTCATACCCCCACAACAGAGTAATTTAACATAACTCTGAGCAGGGCATAACTCTAACTCGCTATACATCTTGGCATTTTTATGGCACATCAAATACAAAACATTTTTAATGATGTTTTTGTCTGCTTTGAAATTTTTATTCAAATTAATTTAAAAAATCCCTTAGCTAAAATTCTTCCAGTCTGATATGGTAAATTTTAGCAGTGCACAATTCCATCATCTGTTTCAATGAGCTACCCAGAAAACCCTCCTTTGGCAGTAGGTTTAGGAACAAAAATCAGGCTTCAGTAAATACTATAATCCATCCACATGTTCCTTCTCATAATGGAAACTCATTCCCCATGAAATCTTCCTTTTATTTTAACATCTTATGCTGCAAATCCAGGAGTAGTGGAGAAAGCTCCTTGTGAGAAGATTTTCTTCTTCAGAAATGTGACTGCAGAGTTCATATCCAATCTCTTAATTTCCCAGGTATTGACCTAACAAGAGAAATGGGACGAAAGTCAGTTTTTACCAAAAACAGTAAAAAGACAACACAAACCGACTGGCTTAGAGAAAAAGTCATGCATGTAAGGACACACTATAGACAAAACTGCTGCTTTCTAAGAACTTAGATCATCAAAAAGGATATGTTTTTGAAGTGACACAAGTTTATAGTGCCAAGTTTTGGGGGAAAATCCCTCCACACAACAGCAAATTTTAAATGTCTTTTAGGTAACATAGGGACTCCCCTTGTTTAGTGGGAGAACATGAGGCACGAATAATATCTGAAGCAGAGACACCAAACCATGGCCATTTAAATCCTTTCTGGCTGTGTCGGTTACAAGAGACTTGGGACACCTTCAGGCTCTCTCTAAAACTCAACAAAGGTCAAGTGCACTGGAGCACATATTATAAATGTTCTCTAAGGCTATATTTTCAGGTTCAGTTTCATTCTAGGTGAATGACCAACAAAGAGAGTGGAATTCAGCTGGGGACCACCATGAACATAAACCTTCCTTATAAATTTTTTTGACAAATTAAAAGGAATCTAGAGAGTTATTATGAGACTACCATGCTCAGAATGAAGCTACTAAAGGATAAAGAATACAAAGACTAGTTTAAGTGTGGATACACCTCCCAAAAGCTTTGATTCTGATAGTAAAGACAGAAGGCTGTCCTAAGAGACAGGAAGGAATGTGTGCCAGACAAGTCACATCGCCCTGATCACCATTTCCACTCAATTTGTAAACCACTCAGCCCAGTGACAGGCACATAGTAGGTATTTAATAAATGTTTGTTCCCTTGCTCAGTCCCGGACGTTGAACACAATAACCTTAGGAAAAGCAGAGTTCCCAGCCCAGTGTCCACAGTCACTGTTCTGTGGAGATGCCACCTGGTAAGTCCTCCTGCACATGCCAAACCCACAACTTCCTAAAGATCCAAAAAAGGAAGTTCCTGCCATCAAGGTCTTTGGCAGTGTCAGATGGCTCAATGTCAGAAACTGATATTATCTTATCAATGGAAATGACATGAAAGAAGAGGCATAACCATCAGCACTGTCCCTGTACCCTTCCCATCTGACTTGCAGTTGAAACATTCCATGTGGGTTATCTTCTCCAACAGAATGTAAGCTCCTCAGAGCAAGGACTGCCTGATTTTTCTGTGTCTACCAAGCATTTGCACAGTTTTGTAAACAGCAGGAACTCAATAAATGCTTCATTCACTCATAGCTATTACACTTTCTCTAGGGAAATGAACTCCATAATTGATCCTCATTTTTGTCTCATAAAAAAAAAAAAAAACTTCAGTATCATCCCTTCCAGTAGTCATGGACTTGTTCACAATGTGTAGGAAACAGAGTATAACACAATAAAAAAAGGTGTTCATTCAGTTGAAGGACTACTTTACCACTGTTAAAAATAGCCTAGGAAGTCAATCTAATGCAGGGCTTCTTAAACTTTTGTGTTTTGTGGAACCCTTTGGCAATCTAGTGAAGCCTATGTAGCCCTTCTCAAAATAATATTTATAAATACATAAAATGCCTTATGTTACAAAAGAATCCAACTGTCCTGAAATACCATTATCAAGAAACAAGCTAATTCCAGACATAATAATTCCTACCCAGGCCCTCTCTACAATCCCAGTAACATCTTTTTCCTCTAACTTCACTGGTAGTTGTTATTTTTAAGTAACGAGTATTTGAATTTTATCTTCTTCTTACCAAGATCACATGAAAACCCAGGGCTTTTAAGTGACGCAACTTCATTTCCAGCCCTCCTCGGGGGTGAGTGGTGCCAAGACAGAAAGCAGACTTAGGAACACAGAGCAAAGCCACTCTGCAAACAAAATAAACAATACAAGAAAACAGTCACTGTAAAGATCCTAGTATCACAGATTTAGAGCTCGAAGGGACCTCTGAGGTTACCTAGTCTAGGTCCCTCATTTTAAAGGTGGAGAAACTAAGGCCCAGAAGGAAAGTGACTTGTCCAAGGTTATATAGCTAGTAACTATAAGGGGTGGGATTTGAACTCAAGTCCTTTGGTTTCCAAGTCACTAGCCATTCCATTATGCTATACTGCCTCTAAAAGATAGTATCTTTCTGTCACCATGATAAAAACTACCTTCTGAGAACAACTTTAAAATAAACATTAGATTTAAAATAAATATTAGATTAGTGGTGGTAGAATGGTACAGGGGGACAATGAAGTGGGCTACAAATCAAAAGATCACAGTCTTCTAGTCTTGCTTCAAATATCAACTCCCTGCAATCCCTGCAAGTCACTCAAACTACCCAAGCCTCTACTTCCTGGGATTTAAAATGAAACTGGAACAGACGGCTACTAAGGTCTCTTTTGGGTATAAATAGATAGATTTTGGACACTGGTTTTTTTCATACAAGAAGTTCATTTTAGAGTGTGTATAGTAGTACCATACATATAATAGTCACTCCACAAGTGTTTCTGAGACATAGTTAAAAAGAAAAAAGCTGAGTACATCTATTCATAACTCTTAAAGACCTCATTTTCTTTGCTCTCTTATTTTTCCTCAAGTAGTCTTTAATTCTACAGAAGTTTTCAACTTTAAAAAATACACATTTTGTACACTATACCAAATGTTTAAAACAGAGAATTAAAGCAGTTAAATTCAGGGGTAATTACTACAAAAAGGATTGTTCCATTTAAAAAAAGGATTCCCTACTCCTCTGAAATATATTATGCTTTATTTTGTTAATGAGAGGTTTAAAGAAACTAGAAATAACTGCCAATTGAAGATAAATTAGAAATGAAAACACAGCATCTTTGAAATTACAGTGTACATCATTAGAAAAACAGGATTGGTTACAAAAACTCCATTTACAACTTTGGAAAAAGTGTTCAACCAGTACATGACAAACTTTCAGAAGAAGCTAAAAAAGGGGAGTAAGAAGGGCTGTGCCAGAGTATTGATAAAATCTGGCCTGAATATCATAAACTTTGACAGGTGTGGCAAATAAAGGCTAGTAATCCCTGAATAGACCACAATGATCTACACCATGAGTGGGAAGCATAAGTACGCACAATGCTGAATAGTCCTCAACATCACCCTTTTCTCCCCTGAAGGATCATCTCTGTCCCAAACACAAGGGGACAAAATGATAAAAGCTTTGAGGAAAATCCCAGAGGGACGTCTAAATGATCCCTCTTTTAATTCCTTATGATGAACTAGGAGGCAGCAGTGAAGAGTTTGGAAAATGCACATTTGTAGGATTGGCCAAGGAAAAAACTAATAGGTGGGCTGATTCTCCCTGACTTTTCATCATTAATCTCCGTGTTATGTATGCACTCTGAAACATGAAGCTCAGTGACAAACTAAAAGCAATCATCACTGCTCTCATATGCTAAGCCTGGGGATTACAGGAAGGCGTGTTTGCCCCCAAAGGAAGGTTCAGCTCAATGCCTCATCTGTCTCTTCTTCTTCCTAACCTTTATTGCTAACTACTGATTCCTATATTAGTCCAGTAGTGACCACATCACAATGGCAGCCAGGTGGCAAAGTGCACAGAGTACTGGACCTAGAGTTGAGTTCAGATCTGAGTTCAAACTTGACCTCACTCACTATGTGATCCTGGGAAAGTCACATTATCTCTGTCTTAGTTTTTTCAATTGTAGAATGGGGATAATAGTAGCATCTACCTCCCAAGGTTACTGTGAAGATAAAATGAAATAATATTTGTAAAGTGCTTTGCAAACTTCAAAATACCATATAAATGCTAGTTTATTGCTGTTATAATGCACAATCACGAAGTGAAGAAGAAAGCCAATAAATCTGTGTGAGAATGCAGGAAGGAAGATTTCCTTGAGAAAAAAAAAGGAAAAGGAGGCAGCAATTATAAAAGACAGCAAAAAGTCTTGCTAGGTTTTAATGTCTGAATTTAGCTCAAAGGGAAAAGCTGTCTAACAACAGAGGGCATCTTCTCCCAAAACAAATGTACTCTAAAGGAAGGTATGAATACGAAGGGACAGACTTAAGTTGTGGTTTCCTAACTTACAAAACATGATACAATATTACTTCATTTATAAATATTCATGTCCATCTATCTTTTCCCATACCTTAGTAAAGTCAAATACATAGTGCACACGTGACAAGACGTTGCTGAAGATGGCTACTTTGTGAGCTCAAAGAGCTCAGGGTGTTTTCTCATGGAAGTCAACACAATTCTTGTTCATAGTCGTCACTCAAATACTATTTATGGAATGAAGTGGAAAAAACATTGGAACCAGTCAGGCAGCCTGGGTTCTAGTCCTGGCTCTTCCATTAACCATATAACCTCCTCTTATCTTGGTCAAATATGGAAATTGGACTAGATTGGGCTCTTTTCTACTTTAAAATTCTATGAACTGATGAATTATTATTAAAGCTTATAATAAAAAAGCATTGTGGTATTAGACTAAGAATACAGAGAATACAGCAAATAAAGAGCATAATCCAGTGACCTGAAAATATCTGGTTCAGCCATGAATTCATCTGCTTCAGATACTGGAAATACTTGGCTTCTCTTAGAATCCATTCTCAATTCAAAATCTGAAAGGAAAGCATTCAGATATTAAATTGTCAAGCATTCACCAAAATGAAAACCTACTCTACTTCAAAAATCAATGCTAGGGAAAAGCCACAAATCTTTAACTTGTGATCTATCTCAGTTCTGAGAAGATGCCAGTTGTTGTGACCTGCAGCCAGGATGGAGAAAGGAATGTTAAAAACAAAAGGAGAAAGAATGAAAACAGTAAAAACATGGGTAGCTTATTCTAAGTACTATATAAAAAGCTAACATGTTGCTCAGCAGTGAAAATTAAGCACAACTTTGTTAAGTTCCTATTTATTAAGCTCTGGCAAAATAAATAAACAATAAAAAGATTTAAAATAACAAATGGATCCCCACCTCACAGTCTAGTTTTTAGATAATGTTTGAAAAACCTCAAGTACAACTGACCAAGAACAGAGGGTTTGATACCTCGTTTCACACTTCGCCTCTCAGAATTTTCCAGTAACTGTTACTGAGTTAAGTACTTTTACACTATGGAGTTAATTATTTCACAAGAAAATTATGGGACAAGAACTTTCAATACAGGTTACCATTTCACATGTGTGTGTATATATATGTAGATGCTTTAAAAAAAAACCAAAACCATCAGCTGCACCTACTTTAGATATCAGTGACAGAAGGCAAGAATTCCTTTGTATTAGTGAGGTGTGAAGGCACTCCATAAACTTTAAAGTGCCAAGAGGTTGTAAAGATAAATTATTGCTAGTCTGCCATAAATTTGGTACAGGATTGTTTTGTTTTCTTGCTTTATAAGTATTCCTACTCTTTTGAATACTGTTTGTTACATTTAACATTGTTATATGTTACATTTTAAATCCAAAATGAAAGACTAGGCATGTGTATCTTCTCTGTTATGTTTTGCTCTGTATAGCCAGGAAAAATAAAATTCACTTAAATGAACAAAATTAATTAGGGAGATTACAAGACCATTGGTTAACAGAGGCTATCATTCAACATTACAAATTAAAAGCTCTTCTTTAACTGAGAAAAATCTTAACATAAAGAAATAAATAATTCCCTTACCAACAAAATAATTATGTGGCAGCTGTACATTTTTTAAAAATAGTCTCTTATCTTCCAAAAGGTTTAACAACAAACTTTCAATTTCTACATCTGAATGAAATGGGGCTGAGGAGCTTTCCTTCAACGTTATAGCTGTGGACTTAAGGGCTGAGATGTTGTCCAGTTGCAAGCAAGCATTCACCTGATGGAGCATAGACTCAGTTGTCTCACTTTCAACACCTAGAAAACATAGGGAAAATGATTTGAAAATATGAAAAGTCTAGAATTTCAAGGGAAATCTGGGGGAAAAAAGCAGGAACAAAGGTGGAAGAACATTTATAGACTTCAAATTATACTAAATGGCAATAACCAACAAAACTCTCAGATACTGGCTAAAAAACTGAACAGTAGATCAGTGAAACAAATCAGATAATAAAGAATGACACAACTGAATTCATCCCAAGAATGAATTATTTTGGGAAAGAACTTGTTATCTGAAAGAACTACTGGGAAAGATGTAAAGCAGCTATCTTCCCTTTCTTAAACTCCTTCAAAACAGCCTCTCTTCAGAGCCTGAAATCTGGCTTCACACCTCACCACTTCAGAGCAACTTCTCTAAGTTACTAAAAGAGCAAATAGGTAGTTACAAATACATGAATTTGATAAGTTTTTGTAGAAACAAAAATGGCGCAATGAGAATAAAAAGGAAAACTCTCAGCCAGGAAAAAAAAGTTTGCATCAAATATCTAATATTTTGCCCAACCACTCTGGAAAGCAACTCTGGAATCACGCTAAGAAAGCATCTAAAAATGTTCTAGAGATGTCACTGCTAGGTATATACCCCTGAAGGACATCAAAGGGAGGCCCCCTGGACATAAGTCCTCACCACTGTTCTCTCTGACTGAAATTCACAATCAATGTCTGCTAAGGAGAAGTCTCATCCTATCTCTCACTGTATTCTCATAGCCATCCGTAACAACCCTTCTTTAGGGCATTGTATCCCCTGGACCTCCACACAATTGTCAACAAACTGCAATTTATCAATCTCTTGGCAATTTTTTCATTTTCCTAAACAGAAACCTGGCTCATCCTAGTGGCCACCACATCCCTAACCACTGTTTCCAGTAATGGAGCTCCTTTTCTTAAACCCCTGGAAGCAGCAGACCAGGCAGAGGAATAGGCACACTCGCATTCTGGCTTATCCCCAGCTTAACAACCTCTCCTCCTTTGAGGTTCACTCCATCATCTTTATCATCCAGTCCCAATTCTTGCTGCAGTTCTCTACCATCCTCAAAGTACTTTGTCCTCTCTTCTCAGGATTTAGTACTAAGTTTGGCCTTCCTTTCTACCCAACCCCTTGTCATCATACTCAGGGCCTTCAACATACACACCAATATCCCCTCAGTTACCCGGGCTTCCTAGTTAACCAATGTTCCCAACTCCCACAACCTCCACTTTAATTTCACATTAGTCACAAAAAGATAAGTCTTGATGTAACCATTCCCTTAGAACTGATTCACCCCACTTACCCAGAATTCTGAAATTCTGATCTCCAACCACAACCTCCTATCTTTTGATCTCTTTCTCTGCCTCTGTGGTAGGAACATTAATCTCCTAAGGCCCTGCCACAAAGAGTGGCCTAGCTTTTCCTCCATTCCTACCTCATGCAACTAAGCTAGTTTTTCCTTACAAGGTATTGAAACTGTCTTCTAGACTTAACTGGCCCAGGGGACTAATGCTTTCAAGTACACAATATATAAAGCCACTTCTGACTGATCACTCTAGCATGATCAGAGGCAGGAAAGCTGGGTCTCACTGAATCAATGCTGTGTCCTTGCTGAATATCTTTTTCCATGTTATGGTTAAACAAATTTCTCTGTCAACTGTTAGATGTCATATGAACTTCACATTTTGTTCAAACCAAAAAATCAATTCATCAGATTGGCCTGGGTTACAATAACCCCAGTCCTCCTAAATCTGCTCTTATGATCTTCACCTTGATCTATAATCTCACCAAACATTCCAGCTCTCCCATCTCACCATTGGGCCTGGTCTCACCTCTCTCCCTTTATAATCTTTTCATATTCAACCTATTCAATCAAATACTATTTTATCAGTTACTCTTGAATCCCTTGTCCCCTTGTTCTATATCCAGCCACATTGTGCTGGTCCCAATGTGGGATATTTCTACTCCCCTCCTCCACTCCTATTCACATGCTCCTGAAAGCTGTTGGAAAAAGACATGCAACCATGCTAACCAGAATCACTACAAACCTAACAGTAATTTGTAGTAATATTACTTGGGCCTCTAATACCATATTGTAATAATTTAATTTCTCCCTGACATCACACTCTCTACACAGGCTATTCTAAAACTCCTAAACCAATTAGTCTCCCCTCTTCTCAGTAGATAACCTTCTACTTTACTTTAAAAAAATTCCATAGAGGGGACCCATTCTAGGCTCCCTCTTCTTCCCTACTCCACACTTCAAAATTCTTAACTATATACCATTTCATCCTCCTTTGTTCAGATCTATGATGACAGACAGCCCTTCTCCTTGCTGAGACGCCTCCACTTGTTTTCTGGGTTCTCTGCTCTCCCCTCTCCTCTAGGAGCTTGCTTATCATGCTCTCAATGTCTCCTTATCCATTGGTTCTCTGCTTTCTGCCAATAAACATGGCTATCCTCTGCCATTTATTAAAGTCAGTCATCTCCTCAAGCTATTGCCTATCTTTTCTCCCTTTTATACACCAACTCCTAGTTAAGATTATCTGCAGTACTTTCCTGTACTGCCTCATCTGTCTCACTCTTCTCAATCTCTTCCAATCTGAGCCTCCAAGCCAACTCTTGGACGTCAACTGCTCTCTCCAACATTACCAATGATCCCATAACTTCCAGTCTGAAGGTCTTTTCTCAGTCCTCATTCTACTTGACCTCTGTGTAACTGTGGACACCACTGCTAACTCTGTTCTTAGCTACTCTTCCCCCTCGCCCTCTGCTGTACTGCTCCATCTTGGTTTTCTTCCTACCTGTCTGTTCCTTTTCCATCTCATTTGATCCCATCAAAAGTGGACATCTCATATAGCTTGCTCTTGGCCCTTTTTCTTTCAATATTTCCCTCTCAGTGAGCTTAATAGTTCCTATGCAATGAACTATCATCTATGTAAACAACTCTCAGATTTATACATTTAGAACTAATCTCCCTCCCAAACTCATTACCAAATGCTCAGTGGACAATGCCACCTGGATGACTTATAGGTGTTTCAAACTTGAGATGTCCAAAGTGGAGTTTATTTTATTTTGGAGGGGCAATTGGGGTTAAGTGACTTGCCCAATGTCACATGGCTAGTTTTTGTGATAAGTGTCTGAGGCTGAATTTGAACTCAGGTCCTCCTGACTCCAGGGCCGATGCTCTATTCACTGCGCCACCTAGCCGCCCCTAAAATGAAGTTTATCATCATCCCTTTCAAACTTCCCTGTTTTTGTAGAAGCAAGCAATTCTTCCAGTCACTCATATTCACCACACTGCTATCATCTTTCACTCTTGCCTTTCTCTTGGTCATTGCTGATGTCACTTCTACCTCCGCCGTGTCTCTCCGTGTCTGTGTCTCTCTCTGTGTCCCTTTCCTTCATTCATGCCACTTTTATGCTAATTCATACCCCTATTTCCTCATACCCTGAACTACAATATGCCTAATAAGCCTCCTTAGTCCCCGTCTCTCTTCTCTCTAAACCTTTCTTCACAATGCTATCCAAATGAAGTTCCAAAAACACAGTACTGACCACGTCACCCTCCTACTAAAAATGCTCCATACCACTTCGTTCTGCCTCTCAGATAAAATACAAAATTCTCAGTTTGATCTATTTTCTACTCTAAATTTAAACACCGAAAAAGAGCATTTCTATACACTCAATAAAACGCAAAAAGAGGACTCTAAATGAAAATGAATCTCCAGGTCATTTCACTGACTTAAAAAAAAGTATATAAATACATTCTACACATTACTTTCAAAATTTACAATGATCCCCCCTTTTTGGTATCACTACTGCAAACACTCCTTCACTTAACTCCTCTCCCCATATTAAAAACCGAGAAAAAGAAAGTATGATAAGCATAGTCAAGCAAAATAATTCCAATGACCGTATCCAAAAGCGTATGTCTCTATACCCTGTGTCCATTCATCTGTGTCAGGGGGTGGCTTATATGCTTTGTCATAGGTCTTATGGAAACACAGTTGGTCACTGCATTGATCAGAGTTCTTAAATCTTTCTAAGTTATTTTTCTTTGCAATGTTCATGTCCTTGTGTAAAGGTTTTTCCTGGTTCTGCTCACTTCTCTTTCTGTCAGTTTGCTCTAATCAGGATTCTGTGAAATTGTCTATTTTATTTGTAACTAAGCAATAATATCCCATTACGTTCATATACCACAATTTGTTCGGGCCTTCCCCAACTAAGAAGTATTCTAAGATACCCCTCAGAGTCTAGTTCTTTGCTTTTTTGTTCCCACCTTTAAATCAGGATCAGCAAAATTGTTTTGCTTTTGACTATTCCTTCCCCAATATCATCCCCCATCTTATTCACGTCCTGATTGATTCTGAGTTTGATGTACTCCTACACTGTACTTTTTGTGTGTATGTGCTTAAGTCTCCTTTGTCCATTCCAGAAAAGAGTGAGGTTCGTCTGCGGCACAATCCCGCTATCTTGCCCTCCGTGCTTTTATACTCTTCTTCTCTGTGCCTCAAGAGAAAACGAAGTTATACTTCCTTCTTTCTCTGTTCATACTTCTCGTTTTCCTCTTCCAACCCTCAGAACAGAACTCTGCCCTTTTAACACATGAAGGTTCTGAAGGGACACTTACTTTCCTCTTCATTAGAATTTTACCTCTCTAAGATTCTCTGGACTCTACTTATGTTTGTTTTTCAAATTTGCTACTCAGCTCCGGTCTTTTCCTCAGAAATACTTCAAAATTCTCTAGTCTATCAAATCTCAATTTCCCCCATAACATGATAGTCAGCTTTGCAGGATCAATTGCTTTTGATTGTAAGCCTCTATCTTCTGCCTTTTGGAATACTACATTCTAAGATGTCCTCTCATGTACAGTCGAACTTCCAGGTCTTGAGTGATCCTAACTGTAGTCCCTTTTGTAAAGAATTGTTTCCTTCTAGATTCCTGCAGAACTTTTCTCCGATGTGAAAGCTCTGGATTTTGGATGTGACAACCCCGGTACTTTTCTTATGGGGGTTCCCTTTAGGATATGATTGGTGAATTCTTTCCATATTTATTTTGCCCTCTGGTTCCAACAGATCTGGGAATTTTTGTTTTATGACTTCCTGAAATATACTGTCCATGATTTTTTGTTAACATTGTTTTCAGGGAATCCAATGATTTTTAATTATCTTTCCTTGAGCTGGTTTTCAGGTCAAATGTTTTGATATTAATTGCTGTTTTTCTACTTCTTAGTCTTTTAATTGTTTTAATATTTCTTGCTCTCTCACTGAGTCATTGATTTCTTTTTCTGTTGGTTCCAGTTCTCTGACTCCCTCGTTTGGGTAAGGTCTCCCAACTTTCTTTACTTATTTTTTTTCCAATTCTTTCTTCATGCTTTTATTTCATTTTTAATCTTTTCCTTTACTTCTTCTAGGTATTTGTATATTCCCTGCAGAAAATCTATTTTTACCTTTGTCTCTGCTTGAAATTGTTATGGAGTTACACTTTTATTCTTTTAGGAGAACTCTAGATTTGCATTAACTTTTGATACTGTTTAATGTTTTTTTCCTTTGATTTTACTTAGCAGCTTTAGTTCTTGCCTTGGAGTTTTAAATCAATTGGAGTTAAGTAACTTGCTCAAGGTTACACGGCTAGTCATTATTTATGTGTGGGTGCTTATTTTCTGAGGCCGGATTCGATTTCGGGTCATCCCAACTCCGAGGCCGGCGTTCTTACTCACTGCACCTTCTGAGGGGAGTAGTTGAGTCTTGCTAAGCTTCACCCTGGGTCCTCTGGGTTTGGGGGCAGACCTGCACTTCCTCAGGGTTAGCCCTCTCTGGATCTTTGAGGTTCAAATCACTTAGTCCCTCCTAACAACAGAAGGCTTAAAAACCATATGATTTAACCAATGTCAATACCAAATTCATAATTGCTATTTATATTTAAGTTTAAAGATAATAGTTTGGTTTATTTTTCTAGCTGGATATATTTTAATAATAGGCCATAAGAAATCATTAATAAATGAACTCTTATAATATGCATTCCACAATTAAAAGCTTAAGTCAACACTGATATAGAAACTTCTTGTGCAAAGTACACATAAACTAATGTTTAGATTTTTGTAGCTCAAATATAAATAAAAGAATAAATTATGATTATGCTCATAATACTCTGCTGGGGAAATCTTAACATAATTATCAAAGTTATCATTAAAGGCGTTTCAGCAAGTCAGCAGTGGACTTCAATCCATCAATCATCCACCAATCAAGTTAGTAGTCAATACTTCAATACCAATTCATGAATTTTACTAGTGTCTACAAATTAAACTAGCTCAATTATTCTACACTGAAAATTGAAGATACTAAAAAAGTTATGATTGCTTTGGAGATGTAAGCACAGTACTATTATACTTACTCTTATAATAATTTAATACCTGGTATCAGCAACTCATTGATGGTATTTTCTTGGAAAAGTTGATTAAAAAGCTCCTGGGGGAAATGTTTCAACACACAAAACCAGTACACTGCCTTCAATAGGTGCGAAGATGAAATTTTTGGAAGATAAGTATTCAAAGCACTTGTGATAGCCTCTAAGAACCTTTAAAGAAAGGAAAGACTATAATCAGAAATAAGAAAGAAATAAAATCACCATCATAAAGTCAAAGAAACTCCATAGTCACTTTTTTTAAGGTCAAAGAAAAGGCAAAATAGAAATCATGAATGCAAGTAGGTACATATCTCTCTCTCTCTCTCTCTCTCTCTGGGGTGTGTATAGTGATGTGGCCCAAAGCACATGTGATGTTTCAAAACATGACATACCTACCAGTTCCCAGTTATTACCCTTCATACCTACTGGATCTACTTACAAGGGCTGGTTCCTAATGTTGGACAGGGAATTATAGGCATGCCCTAGTCATCCAGAGATGGGAGTTATGTTCCTCCCTACAGGTATTTAAGTGAGCATAGAGGTTTTAAGAGCTGGAAAAGATGGTTGAATAGGAAGTGAGAGTGAAAGGAGGGAAGAGATGAAAATTGAGGTCTAGTAAAAATCTGTGGGCAAATGAAACTTTTTTTTATTTATATATTAACCTGTGACACTACTATTTTTTATTTTTGGTTTCCAAAAATAGCAAGATGGACAACTGAACCTTTTATGGACTAAAACAAAGGAAGTGAAAACTTTCTGCGTGTGTGTACATACCTAGGATAAACATATACACATGTGTATATCTGTGTAAATGTTCAAAAATGATTGAGTCTTATCTCTTCTCCTTCCCTATTTGTGTCATTTTATGACATCCAAATCATGATGTTCACAGTCCCTGAAAATACCCTGTGTGATACTACCTTGGTGTCTTTTGACTCAATTCAATTTAACAAGCATTGATTAAGGACTTACTATATGCAAAGCCTTGTGCTGAATACTGGGCAAAAAGGAAACAAAAGACAAAATGAAAAGCAGCCCCTGCCCTCAAGAAGCTTATACTCTACCTAACATTTACAAAGGTAAATAAATAGAAGTTAAGGACACAGTGAGCACCAACAATGAGGGAGAACAGAAAAGGTTCTCCACAGGAAGGAGTGCCAGAGTTGAGCACTGAAGGAAGCTAAGGATTCTAAGAAGGCAAAGAGGAGGTGTATACCAAGAAAGCAGTACAGTCTGTGCAAGACAGAGATCGAATGCTGACTAATCCTTCTAGCCAGTTTAGCTAGAAAGTAGAGTATGTGAAAAAGTACAGAAGAGTAAGGCTAAAAGTAAGATTGAGGAAAGTTAAGATTTTAGTATTAGGGGCAATAAGGAACCACTGAAGCTTCTTGAGCAATTACATGGTTTAGGAAAATATATTTAGAGACAGGAAGGACCTTAGAAACTGTTTAGTTCAACCCCTCTTGTTTTACAGATGGGGAAACTAAGGCCCAAAAAGAATAAGTGATTTGCCCAAGGTTATATAGTAACAGGGCTGGGATTCAAACACAGGTATTCCGATTCTAAATCCTAGGTTATTTCTACTATACAATCCTGTCTTCCCTCAAGGTCAGATGTGAACTTTAAAAAGTTTATTTTGGCATCAGTGTAAAGGATAAATTGAAGAAGAGACAAAATAGGAATGAGACCAATTAAGAGGCTACTCTAAAAGTCCAAGTAAGAGGTGAAAAGGCCCTGGTATGGTAGCTGAGTGAAGAAAAGGGGATACATGCTTAAACTGTTACTCCACCATATAATACCTACCTCTCCCTCTCTCCCTTCTCTAACCTACTTATAATCTACCCATTCCTCAAAGCCCAGTTCAAATCTCAACTACTATGTGAAGTTTCTCTTACACTGTACTTACTTTATAGAAAAGACTGATCTAACATATATGTATTTCTCTGAGTGGTATGAAAGGAAAAAAAAACAGGATGATGCTTTCAAATCCTCACTCCTGCTCTTCAGCCCAGATGCTTAACTGACTAGACTGGTCTATATCCAGCTATTATTATCAGATTTGACTAGTGCCTTAACTCCCTTCTGTCATCCACTGAAGCAGCTCAATGACTACACAACTCTCATTTCACCTTCTACTATCCAGGTACTAGGAAAGCTCACATACCTAGCTGTCGAGGTTCAATCTGACCCAAAGTGAGGCGTGCCAGTAAGACCAAGCCAGCATGCAGCAGATATGCTGTTGAGCCTCACAGACTTAGGGCACAAGACCAGAATGTAAAAAACAGAGAAGCAAAGCTATGAACAGGAAAGTAGAGAGAAGTCAAGGAGTAGAGGCAAAGAGGGCTCCCGTTTGCAGAATCCAACTACAGTGTGGGGCCGATATCAACTACAGTTAATACTCACCCTCTGAGATGAAAAGTATAATGAATAGGAGGGTAAGGCAGCTGGTATTAACTGAAGAAGTATTACATGAATAAGAACTAACTGGCATTTAGACTGCACTTTACAATTCATAAACCACTTTACCTAAATTATTTCAATTGACTCTCAAAAGAACTCAATAAAGTATATAATACAGGTTTTTTACAGATAAGGAAGATAAAGTTCAGAAAGGTTAAGAAGTCCATGGTTGGGGCTGCTGAGTGGTGCAGTAAATAGAGCACTGGCCCTGGAATCAGGAGGACCTGAGTTCAAATTCAGTCTCAGACACTTAAAACTTACTAGCTGTGTGATCTTGGGCAAGTCACTTAACCCCAATTGCCCTGCCAAAAAAAGAAGTCCATGGTCATGCAGCTAACAAATACCTGAATCAGAATTAGAACCCTCACTGTCCTGACTTCAAGTCTAGTGACATGGTACTTCTCATAATCCTGAAGATTTGAGAAAGTAAAAACTTACCTTGAAATTCATAAATATATTATTGAATACCATAAGTAAACATAAAGAATCTTGTAGAAATACCTAAATCAAATTCATTAATTAAAAAATAGTACTTACTGTTGGTTCTCACATTCATGGATGTGGTTAAGAGAGGCATATATACGAAGAATACATAAAATATCTTTCTGATTTAGAGACTGAGATACGTCCAACACTCTCTTAAGAAACAAGTCCATCAGACCAATATGTCTAAATCTCAAGGACTCAAAAACATTTAGAAGAGCAAGAACCTAAAGAGAGAAATGAGAAACACTGATAAAAATCTCAAAGGATTTAATCAACAGCCTTTTGTTGTTGTTACAGCAAAGAAATAGAAGTAGGGAGTGTTCATCAAGTGGGAAATGGTTGAACAAACCATTATGAACAAACCATATATGAATGTGACTGAAGAAATGATGAAAGGCATGGGTTCAGAGAAACCTTGAGAAGACCTGTATGAAGTGAGTAGAACTAGGAGGACAATTTACACAGCACCTGTAGTATCATAAAGACAAACTTAGAAAGACCTGAGGACTCTGATGAGTGCAATGACTACCCATAATCTCAAAGGACAAGTGAGGAAATACCCTCTATACCTACTGATCAAGAGGCTATGAACTCAAAGTCTAGAATGAAACATAGTTTTGGACATAGCCAACTTGGAGTTCCTGATTTTTATCTAAGGGTTTCATTACTCCTTTCAACTGAGGTAAGAAAAAGAAGAGGATGTGGATATTAAAATAAAAAAAAAAAAGATAAATAGAGCATCTTTAGAAATGAAAGGAATCACAAACAAGCAGGACTGCTCTGAAGGTTAGAGTTTTTATATTAACAAATCATAAAAGAGGAAAGAAAATGCTTTTTGTTATTTGTCCCCTTCTAGGCCAAAGCAATACTTTATTATCTTTAGCCTTGTCTTCTTTCCTTTTATTCCATTAAAAAAAAATACTTAGTTCTGCCTTTCCTAATTCCACATTATCAGGTTTTTTTTTTCCTATTTCCTTTCACATTTTAAATTTTTTTTTTTTAGGACCATAACATTTGATTAAAATTCCACAATTTATTCAGCTATTCTCCAATATTTTGGTTATAGTGGTTATTTTTTTAATAGCTATTATGAATAGAATACCTAGAATTTTTTTTTACAACTAGGTTCTCATTTCCTTTTTATGAAAATGTTTTTAGAGCAGTCATAGCAATGGAATAATTAACACAAAGAGAATGATCAATTTTGCAACTCATAAATTGCCTTATGGTTCTATAAAATGGTACTTTGGTGAGTAAAAGATAATATGAGGTTATCCTGATTTGCCTTTTTCTGATTATAAAGGAGTTTGAGCTTCTTTTCCACTGGTTACTGTTTATATTTCTTCTTTCATCAAACTGCCTGTACATGATCTTTGACCTCAGTTCCACTGGAAGGTGTATATAAATATTATATATGTGATTTACTTCCTTACTTCTATTAACTTCTGGCAAGTTTGCAAATGATATGATGGTACAGTTAGAGAATCTTAGAGAATCAGCTAAAAAACTAGTTGAAATAATTAACAACTCTAGCAAAGTTGCAGGATACAAAATAAACCCATATAAATCATCAGCATTTCAATATATTGCCAACAAAATTCTCAGCAAGAGACAGAAAGAGAAATTCCATTTAAAATAACTGTAGAAAATACAAAATAGCAGAGCCAAGATAGCAGAGTAGAAACAGCACGTCCAAGGCACTCTCCCCCCAGATTACCTCCAAACTATGTAAAAGGGGATTCTGAACAACTTCTGGAGCCCCAGCACCCACAGAATGACACAGAGAAGCTAACTTCCTGCTGAGGACAGCGCAGCAGCCCTGCAGGAAGGACCAGCCCAGCACTCTGGGAGCCGTCAGTGCAGCACTCGGAGAGCTGAGCCCAGGTCCACTTGAGCTTCGGTTTTAGCCCCAGGGCGACCAGGCCAGCAGCCAGCTAGAGGGACCCCAGAACACCAGCAGCTGTGGCAATTCCAGAATTATCAACATAGACATGCCTAGGACAAAGTGAGAGGGTAGTGCCCTATGGACTTGGGGACCAGTATTTGGGGAACGCGTCTGCTTCCTCCCCTGGGGGCTAGAAGCCACTGAGGAGACATGCCATTTTGCAGTTTTCAGTGGAAGCTCCAGCTCCTGGCCTGAGAACTGTAGGGAGATCCAGCCATCAGTCTTGGTGGGTAATCGCTCTTGCTTTAACCTCCCTGGATCTGGATTGTAATCTGGGGGGGGAGGTCGTGGGGTGGATATTCAGCTTGCCAGAAACGGAAGTTGTCCCCCCACACGTTCGGGACAGAAGCTCCCCTGTATGGTGACAGAGTCATACTGTGGCAACAAGCCCAAAAGTCAAGTAATTAAGTGGCAACATGCCAAGGCAAAGGAAACAAAATAAACAGAAAAATGAAACATTAGACTCCTATTTTGGGGGCAAAGAGGATTGAGGCATGGAACAGTCAGAGGACTGTGAGGTCAGAAACCCTGCTCCAAAAGCCCCAAAGGAAAATATGAGCAGGTTACAGGCCATAGAGGACCTTTAGAAGGACTTTAAAAATCAAATAAGAAAAGTGGAGGAAAAACTGGGAAGAGAAATGAGAAGGATGCAGGAAAAGTATGAAATGAGGGTCAACAGCCTGACTGAGGAAAACAACACCTTAAAAAATAGACTAACTCAAATGGCAAAGGAGGTTCAAAAGGGCAATGAGGAGAAGAATGCCTTAAAAAGTCGAATTTGCCAGATGGAAAAAGAATCTCAAAAGTTCACTGAGGAGATTCATTCCTTCAGAGTTAGACTGGAGCAATGGAAGCTAATGACTTTATGAGAAATCAAGATGCTGTTAAGCAGATCCAAACAAATGAAAGATTAGAAGGCAATGTGAAATATCTCATGGGAAAAACCACTGACCTGGAAAATAGATCCAGGAGAGACAATTTAAAAATTACTGGATTACCTGAAAGCCATGATCAAAGAAAGAACCTAGAAATCACCCTTCAAGAAATTCTCAAGGAAAATTGCCCTGATGTTTTAGATCCAGAGGGCAAAATAGAGGTTGAAAGAATCCACCGATCACCTCCTGAAAAAGATCCCAAAAAGAAAACTCCCAGGAATATTATGGCCAGGTTCCAGAATCCCCAGATCAAGGAGAAAATACTACAAGCAGCCAGGAAGAAACAATTTCAATATTGTGGAAACACAATCAGAATAGCCCAGGACCTGGCAGTTTCTACACTGAGGGATTGAAGGGCATGGAATATGATATTCCAGAGGGCAAAAGAACTGGGAATGAACCCAAGGGTCATCTACCCAGCAAAACTGAGTATTTTGTTTCAGGGGAAAATATGGTCATTCAGTGGAATAGAGGACTTTCAAGCATTCTTGAGGAAAAAACCAGAATTGAATAGAAAATTTGACATCCAGACACAAGAAGCAAGAGGTGCCTGAGAAGGTAATCAGGGAAAAGAAATCAAAAGGAACTTATCAAAGTTGAACTATTTACATTCCTATATGGAAAAGCAGTAACTGTGACTGATGATATCTTTCTCACTATGAAAATAATGGAAGAAGGGTGTGTGGTCATATGAATACATATGTGAATGTGTGTGTGTATGGTTACAGTTATACATGGATAGAGGGCATAGGTTGAATTTGTTGGGAAGGGAGAATACTCGAGGGATGAAATTATGAGGTGAGAGAGGAAAGTGGCAAGAGGAGATGGGGAGAGACAGGGTAGGGTAAACTATCTCATGTAGAAGAAGCAAGGGGAAGTGATTGCAAGGGAGGGGAAGAATAGGAAGGCAAAAAGGCAAAACCACATTCTCATTGAATTTGGGTCAAGGAGAGAATGACATACATACTAAATGGGATATCTCAACCTACAGCAGAATAGGGGGAAGGGGATGAGAGGAGGGATGATGGATGGGAGGGCATCCTTGGGGGGAGGGGAGGTTGGAAGTACCCACTATAGAAGAGGGAGAGGATCATGTAGGGAATGGACCAGGTGGGGGGTGGGATGAGTGGGAGGGAATTATAAGCAGCCTTGTACAATATATCTACTATGATAATGTCTTGCATAGCTAGACATGTACAACATATACTGAATTACTTATCTCCCAAGAAGGAATAGGTGACAAGGGAGGAAGGAAATGGATCTGAAATTTGAGGTCGTAACATTAAATGTTTCAAATATATAAAAATACTATTATTAATACTCTTTTGCTTGTAATAGGGAGATAAGATGTGCAGGCATTGGGACACAAAGATTCACCTTCCTCTAATGGAAAAGTCAATGGGGGTATGGGAGAAGGTATGGGAGAGAGCAGATTGGAGGAAGCGATATCTTGTGGGACTGCTATTTTGGGAGGTTGGGTAGGGGAAAAATGGGGGGAATATGATTGTAACTCAAAATCTGGCAGAAATGAATGATGTAAAACAGAAGTTAATAAAGCATTTGTTTAAAAAAAAAGAATAAAAAAAAAGGAACTTATCAAAGTTGAGCTATTTACATTCCTATATGGAAAAACAGTAACTTTGACTGATGAAATCTTTCTCAGTATGAAAATAATGGAAGAAGAGTGTATGGTCATATGAATACATATCTGAATGTGTGTATATATGTTTACAGTTATATATGGATAGAGGGCATAGGTTGAATTTGTTGGAAAGGGAGGATACTCAAGGGGTGAAATTATGAGGTGAGAGAAGAAAGTGGCAAGAGGAGATGGGGAGAGACAGGGTAGGGTAAACTATCTCATGTAGAAGAAGCAAGGGGAAGTGGCTGCATGGGAGAGGAAGAATAGGAAGACAAAAAGGCAAAACAGCATTCTCATTGAATTTGGTTCAGGGAGAGAATGACATACATACTAAATGGGATATCTCAACCTGCAGCAGAATAGGGGGAAGGGGGATGAGAGGAGGGATGATGGATGGGAGGGCATCCTTGGGGGAGGGGAGGTTGGAAGTACCCACTATAGAAGAGGGACAGGATCAAGTAGGGAATGGACCAGGTGGGGGGTGGGATGGGTGGGAGGGAATTATAAGCAACCTTGTACAATAAATCTACTATGGTAATATTTTGCATAGCTATACATGTACAACACATACTGAATTACTTATCTTCCCAGGGGGAATGGGTGACAAGGGAGGAAGGGAATGGATCTGAAATTCGAGGTCTTAAAATTAAATGTTTCAAATAAAAAAAAAAAGAAAATACAAAATATTTGGATGTCTATCTGCCAAGACAATCCAGGAACTATATGAATATAATTACAAATTACACTTTTCATACAAATAAAGTCAAATCTAAACAACTTGAAAAATATTAACTGCTAACGGGTAAGCCAAACAAATAGAATAAAAACGACAGTGCCATACCAATCAAACTAAAAAAAATTATTTTATACAGCTAGAAAAAAATTATAACAAAATTCTTCTGGAAGAACAAAAAGTGAAGAATATCAAGGGAATCAGTGAAAAGAAAGGTGAAGGAAGGTAGCCTTGTACTAAATTTCAAACTGTATTATAAAGTGGTAATTATCAAAACAATCTAGTACTGGCTAAGAAATAGATTGGTAGATCAGTGGAATAGACTAGATACACAATACACTCAAGTAAATGACCACAGTAATTTAGTGTTTGATAAACCCAAAGATCTAAGCTTTGGGGATAAAAACTCATTGTTTGACAAAAACTGCTGGGAAAACTGGAAAACAGTATGGCAGAAACTAGATACAGACAAACATTTCATACCATATACCAAGATAAGGTCAAAATGGGTACAAGTTTTAGACATAAAAGGTGATACCATAAGTAAATTAGGAGAGCATCAGGGAAGAATTTAAGACCAAACAATTATAGAGGGCATTACAAAATGTAAAATTGATCATTTTGATTATATAAAATAAAAAGGTTCTGCACAAACAAAACCAATGTGACCAAAATTAGAAGGAAAACAGAAAATTTGGAAAAAAATGTATAGCAAGTATCTCTGATAAAGGCTTCATTTCTAAAATATATAGAAAATTGAGTCAAATTTATAAGAACACAAATCATTCCCCAATTGGAAAATGGTCAAAAGATAAGAACGGACAGTTTTCAGGGGAAGAAACCAAAGCTATCTGTACTCACATGAAAAAATGCTCTAAACCACTATTTATTAGAGAAATGCAAATTAAAACAACTCTGCAGTACCACCTCGTAGCTATCAGATTGACTAGTTGACAGAAAAGGAAAATGACAAATGTTGGCGGGGATGTGGCAAAATTAAGACACTAATGCACTGTTGCTGAAGTTGTGAACTAATCCAACCATTCTGGTGAGCAATGTGGAACTTTGCGCAAAGGGTTATAAAAGTGTGCATACGCTTTGATCCAGCAATACCATTACTAGGTCCCAAAGACATAAAAAAAAGGGGGGGCGGGGGAGAAAGACCTAATTGTACAAAAATATTTATAGCAGTTCTTTCTGCCATGGCTAAGAATAGGAAAGGGATGCCCATCAATTGAGGAATACCTAAACAAGCTATGGTATGTGACTGTAATGGAATGTTATTGTGCTATAAGAAATCACAAAGCAGAATGATTTTAGAAAAACTTGGAGAGACTTACATGAAATGATACTGAGTGAAGTGAGTAGAATCAGGAGACTATTATACACAATAACAACAATATTATTCGATGAAGAACTATGAATGACTTAGCTATTTTCAGCAATACAATGATCCAAGAAAATCTCAAAGGACTATGATGAAGCATACTGTGCCCCTCTAGAGAAAGGACTGATATTGTTTGAATACAGACTGAAAAATGCTATTTTTTACTTTCTTTTTTTTCATTCTTTTTCTTTTGACTCTTCTTGTACAAAATGACTAATATGGAGATGTTTTACATGTTTGCACATTTGTATAACCTTTATCTGATTGCTTACCACTTCAGGGAGGGATAGAATTTGGAACTCAAGTTCTTTTTAAAAAAGTTTGAAAATTGTTTTGTTATGTAATTGGGAGAAAACTAAAATACATTTTTAAAATATAGGAATAAAAAGAATTTTGGGGGCAGTTAGGTGGCGCAGTAAATAGAGCACACGCCCTGGAGTCAGGAGGACCTGAATTCAAAGCTGGCCTCAGACATTTAACACAAAAAAAACTAGCCATGTGACCTTGGGCAAGTCACTTAACCCCAATTGCCCTACCTTCCCCTCTCAAAAAAAAAAAAAAAAAAGAATTTTCCATAACTAAAAAATAAATAAATGAATACTTGTTTACTTATTGATTTACCTTGTCTCTTCTTTTAATTAGTTTTCTGACTTTCTTAGTATTTCCAATTTCAGTTAAATTTCTTTAGTCACTTATTTTCTCAGGGTATCTTAAAGGTTTCATCTTCTCTGGTTTCCTCTTTTCATCTTTATTGATTCTGGTATTTCGGTCAATTCAATAGTCTACAAGATTTTTAATTATTCAGCTGTCCTTTCCTCATTTAAAATTTTTAGTTGGTTCACCCTTTTTTGATTCACACTTGATTTTTATTTCCTCTCCCTCATATTTAATCAGCTGGAAAGTCATGTTGACTCTATCTCTGCACTGTTTCTCTTGCAAATCCTCTTTTTTGTATTTACATAGTCACTGCCCTAGTAAAAGGCCCTCATTGCTTCTATTAGATCACTACAAATTAGCCTCAAAATCAATCTCCCAGATTTCAGGTTCACTCCTTTCTTATGCTCTCTCCACAAAGCTGCTAAACTCATATTCCCAAACACAAATTTGATCATGTCACTACTCTATTAAAAAATCTTCAATGGTTCCCTACTGCCTCTAGGATAAAACTATAAAATCTTCAGCCTGATCTTTTCTTCTATTTCTATTGTTCTACTAAAACAAATGTTGTTGGGTATGGTGTTCTAGTGTCCAAAATATAATTGGGAAATGTTTACAAAATAAATAAAAATATGACAACACTGATGATGTTAATTGGAGATGATTTTAATTTGAGGTTTCCTACATCAATGTTACCCACAAGATCCAGTTTGACATCAATGATCTACATTTCTGAATGTCCTGCCTCCCAAGAGCCATCCATTATAACAAAGAAAAGAGGGGGAAGAGGGGAAACAGTTCTATATAATAAACAATACAGGGAAAAAGTGTGACATATTTAATGTTCTGCATCCATAGTCCCTTAACATTGCAAAGGACAAAGGAAGGTGCCATCTCATACCTCTTCTTTTGGGTTAAATCTAGCATAATTTCACAGCATTCACTCGTTTTAAAAAAATTATCGTTCTATCATCTATATTGTTGTATTCACTTTGCATACTGTTTTCCTGGTTCTAATTATTTTATTATAATCTATTATTCCCATGCTTCTCTACATTTATCATATTCATCATTTCTTATAGCACAGTAAAATTTTGTTACATGTACATACAACAACTTGTTTAGCAATTATCTAAGCTATGAATATCTACTTTGCTTCAGCATTTTGCTTACAAGAAGTATTACTATAGAGATTTGGTGTATCCAGCCTCAGACACTTACTAGATACATGAAGCTGGTCCAGTCATTTAACTTCTGTATGCCTCAGTTTCCTCAACAGTGAAATGAGGATAATAGCAGCACTTACCTCCCAGAATTGTAGTGAGTAATATTTGAGTGCATGTCAGGTACTTAATAAAGGTTTATTTCCTTCCTCCCTTCATTTTCTGGGGCAAAGAGCAAAACTATTTTAATAACTTTCTTTGCATACTCAGAATGACTTTTAAAACTCCATAAAATAGGAATTTTATTTCCAAAATTATTCCATTGTGTATGTAGAACTTTTTTTTAGTTCCTTCTATTCTTTTTGGTGTTTCTCTTTAATATGGTTTTTGTTTTTTGTAGGATAAGTAAGGAACCTGGTTCCTGACCCTGTTCTCTTGAATCCTCTCAACTCAAAAACATCTTAGGTTCATTCATTCTTGAAATATAACCCCCTCTACAGACTTAATGGTAGTAGATAACTTGTTGCTGATGGAAAATAAAGGCATAATGTAGTTACTATATCAGTGAAAATATAAATCACCTTAGAATAAAGGTCTCTGTCTCTCTCTTGCTTTTCAGAAAATATATGTAAATATATAAATATATAAAATATACATAAAAAATACAATTTTGGAAAACATTTCAACAATAAACAAGTCAACTCTAGGGGTCGCTAGGTGGTGCAGTGTATAGAGCACTGGCCCTGGAGTCAGGAGGATCTGAGTTCAAGACTGGGCACAGACACTTAATGCTTACTAGCTATGGGACCTTGGGCAAGTTACTTACCCCCAATTGCCCTACCTTCCCCCCTCCAAAGAGCAAAAAAAAAAAAAGTCAACACTAGATTCTATCTGAACTGTTACACACAAGGGAATGTCTTAATTTCCTTTTCTGAGATTCCTTTTCTCTAAGAATTTAAGGGGTATACACTCTGGGAATGGCATAAATCTCTAAAAGTGAAAACAGAGTTAAATTCCTATGATGAAAACACATTTCCCAATGTATATCACATTTCTTTCTTATGAATTTTTTTAGATTCAATCTCAATGTATAATATGTTTCATTACTTGCTCTCTTCCCACAAATGCCATTGAAAAAAAACAGAAAGGTTTTAAAAAGTTATAACATTTACCTACTTCTGTATTTCAGAGGGAAATTCTTACTCCATTAATTAATGTCCTTAAAGTGAGATTTAAAAAAAAAAGAACAGAACTTTGGGGGCTGAATCAAGTTTTAAGTAACAGAAACTATATCTCCTGCAGTTACCTGATCACCTAACTAAATTACATTTTTCAAAATGAATTCATTGTAAACCTATCTTAATTAGGCTTAATTTGACCAAAGTAAGTAGAATCACAGCTACAGAATTAAATATCTAAGCAAGCCACCAAAGATTAATAAACAGAACCATAAATACTTGTGTATAATGTTATCTTGACTTTTTTAGACTCAGACATTGTAAAAGACAGATGGTGCATCAAGAACCACTTGAAGGCATTCTGTCTGGCATTTCAAGCTTTATGATATCGAAACATCAGAAATTCAAGAAGCACAATGCAGAGGATGAGTCACTGTTACCAGGGTTTATCCTGTAAAGTCAGTTATGAATACTCACTTGTTTCATTTTCCACATATCAAAAGTTGTAGTTACGTAGTCAGCAATTGCTGTAAAGAGATCCAAGTTTTGGTAGTGGAGATCCCTGCAGGATTGCAGGATGCTCATCAACATCCAAAAAGGACATCCATGGATATTAGCTGTCAGAAAGAAGTTAAGAAAGAAAAAAGACTCAGTCTGATTGCAGAATTCAAGTGTCAGTGAAATGTATATACTTGAAATAAAAAGCCCTCCAAACCAGTGAAGTGTGCCATCAACATTGAAACTATTTTTGAACTATCATTGAACTATGACAAGAACACCTCCAAACACTCCTCCATTATGAGTTAAAACAAAGGCCCTAAACTTGAACCAGGCATCATTTCAGGGATATGGCTATAATGAAGGGGAAAAGGTTACTTACCCGCAACCATGTTACTGCATTTATTCAGGAGTATGACCGAACGGTAGTTCAGTGCAGCCAGGGAACCAAACATATGCTGGCTGTTTACAGGAGAAAATTTATCTAATTCTTTCAAGGCTTTTACCTGAAAGAAAGTAAAGTTGAATTCCTCTATTTATATCAGATAAAAGTAATAACAAAAACTTAAGTTCTCTTACTCCAAGAAATAGAGTGAAAAAGGAGTTTGAATAAGATTATAGCAATCCATATTCAATACAAACTGGCTCTTGTGTCAATGACACTAGCAAATACTTGAAGATAGGGCTAATCCCCACAAGATCTCATTATTCTAGTGAAGTCTTTTCTACTGAAGTTTAATGTAAATTAATACAAAAGGAGTAATACCACCCTTGGAAGAGCCACTGAGCAGAAACAGCCCCCACTTTTGCTATACGTGTGTTCATATATGTTCAGAGTCTTTAAGTAACTAGCTACCCAAAGCTTTAGCAAAGTTCAATCTTAGCAGTCTAGACAGGAGCAAAGCAAGCTTTACAAGAAATTCATTTCTTTAGGAGAGGAGAAAAAGGGTCTTTTCAGTCCTTGCTCCATTTGTCAACAACATTCCTTGTAGAAAAATAATATCTGATTTAATCATTTGCCAAGTTAGTTACTTACTGTCTAGAAAGGAATTGACTAAGTTAGCCACAAGCATCTTTTTTTTGCAAACACCCAAAAGAAACAAGTCAAATTTAGCTTCTTTTTCTTCCTTTACCTCTATTTTCCTTTTAAGAGGGTAGGGGGCATCTTTTCCAATACATCTCATCATGGTTTGTAGAGTGAAGATGTGTTCTAGTGTCCAAATTTGTTTATCAACTAATAGCCTATTATAAAAGAAAATAAATCTTAGAATTGCAGTTTTACATCTGGTAATCATCCTTAGAAATTATTATGTCTCTTCTCATCCCTCATTTTACACATAAGAAAAATGAGCCCCTCAGAGGTCAATTAAATGTTTGGCACCACATGGACAAGACATGGAACAAGAAGCAATGTCTCCAGACCCATACATTGGCCACATTTTACTATGCTACAATGAATGGGATCCACAAAGATAAAGACTCTAGAAGAATAAAGAAATGAAACATCAACGTCATTGGCCTGATGTTGGCTTAGTAATATATAATTAATATATAATTATATATTAAAAATATAATTTTAAAATATATTAGTAGAATATTTAGAATTTAATTTGACTCTCAACATTACCACTTCCTTTTGACAGCAATCCTAATGTAAATAATGATTATGTAAGGGTCCCCCCCCGCCAATCCAGGGTCAAGATATTAAACTGGATTGAAAATTTTATTTATGAATAAATGTACTACAAATGCAACAGGCTCCTGATGGCACAGTGCTTGGTACACAGTGTCTACTTAATAAATATATGTTGAACTAAATTAATTGAATTGAAAGAAAGAAATTCTTTGAAGAGAAACTTCCAGAGATGTCTCCTTACCGCAATCCTGCCCGAAGGGCATCCACATTTTTGCTTTTCTCCATGGCTTCTAAGGTACGAGATAAAACTGAAAGACATGTCTCATCACATTCATTGATACGTTCCTATTGAAATATATTGACATAAAAAGGTTATGGCTAAATATTCTATTTTAACTCATCTTACCCCAACTTATGAACTGAATCAATATCTTAATAATTTAATAATTATGAATAGCAAAAATATATCCATCATTTTCAGAGAATGACATATTTCTCATAGATTTCATATAGGAATTTTCTAGGTAAGTGATGCTTACCCCTTTCAACTGATAAAAACTTTTTTTAAAATTACTAATTTTTACTTTGTGAATTTATTTCAATTTCTTTTTCTTCTAACATATTAGAATTAACATCTTTTGACCTTTTCTTGATAACTCAGATCACATTATAAAGATTGGTATCTGAAACAGACCAGAACACAGTCACAGAAATATACCCCCCCCCACACACACACACATACATTTACTGCTAAAGCATCAGACTTCCATCAACTCCAGCTCTCAAAAGATATATTTATCTAGAGCTGATGGAAGCCTGATGATCTAATAGTAAAGAGTGTTAGACTAATGGACATATTTCTATGTTCACACATAATCCAAACATCTTTTAGCTTTAGTATGCCTTTGCAGAATGCACCTAACAACTCATATTCACTCTTCATCGAAATGATAATTAGCTCAATTAGATAACTGTTTGATATTAGTAATTTAATAGCTTCTAATAGTAAACCACACTCATACATACTAAGCAGGTAGAACAGATACATATGCAGAAGGAAGATGAAAAGATCTAAGGCTCACAGGAGGGAGAAGACATATACACACATCTGAGTATTGTGAGGGAGTAGAGGCTACAAATCGCATTTACAAGTATCTCAGGGAGGATAAGACAGAGCAATAATAATACTTTTGCAAGGGATCTAACAGACCAATCTTGTTGAAGTATATTTGGGGGTCCTGGCAAGATACAAGAGGGGAGGGATTTTTTAAGATTTAATGCTTCAGGAAGGGATTGAGAACAAGACAACCAGAGGTGAGAAAAAAATATGGTTGGGATAGGGGATCTGCCAAGGCAAGGAAGAAGTACCTTAGGAGCTCCTCTCCATTCCACAAAGGAGAAATATTTTACATAAAATCCCCCATACCAAAACAAGCAGCAGGATGAACAGGAAAATTAAAAAAAAAAAAACACTAAAAAAAAAAACCTAACAACAACAACAACAAAAACCCAACTTTTAACTCATTGGAATATGTCTGTATGTATATGTATTTTTTTTTTCAAACTGAAGACTACATGGATCTAATTGGCACTCCCTACTTTCCCATACAGAGAAGACAATCTCAAATGTAATGGGGCTCTAGAGGCCAAAGTAGACTATAATAGCTTTAAAACCAATGAGAACTTATTATTTGTAGCTAGAAAGCACAATCTTGAAAGATGAATCTCAAGACTTTTTTTAAAAAAGTTCATTTTGCGTATATGAATAAAATGCCTAATAGAAGGAAGTCTAATTTTAGCCCAAGTTAAAATTGCAGAGCCACCAAGGGGTAGAAATGTTTTGTTTAGGAAATCTTTGTACAGTTTTTAAATGTACAATTTGAATATTATTATGACCCATCCTGATGCTCCCTCAAAAATCTAGGATGCTATTTTGGTGTGAAAGAGTTTTAAGGAATGAGCAAGTAACCCCCATTTGTTCAAAAGAATTTCATTTAGTTTCCAAAGTTCCAATAATTATAGTTTTTATTATCTGCATCTATATCTTCAAAGAAAGTCTTCTGTTAAATTAAAACCTATATATTCATATATTCCGGGCACCAATCAATAGACTGATCAACTGATCACCTGCACCAAATAAAACTTTTAAGTTACTTTCTCAAAACTATCACTTGAATTTTTGAATAATGGAGTTTTCTCTCATTGTAATAGTTTAGCTCACAACATTTAATTTTAACGGACATTCCTTTCTTTGCTCCGCTGTATGCGTAGGCTGTGTTTCACTGACCTGATAAGGAAAATAACCCATACAAATCCTAGTCCATGTGTGTGCTTCTCCTAGAGGCTCTCAATCATCTTTAGGATAAAATACAGTCTCTTCTATCTAGTTTTTGAAGCCTTTCACAACTACACACCAAACTATCTCTCCAGCCTCAGGATATGCGGCTCCCAGCTTTCTCACCTCCACAAAACATTCCACCCTTAGTTTCCAAGTCTCTGCACTGCCTCCCCCCCTTGTAATGGAAATGCAAGTTGAAAGATCTTCCCTGCCCCTAGGCCCTTTGATAGGCTTAAGAGACTCTGAGAACCTTCCTAGACTAGAAAATATACTGTATCCTAATAGCTGAATGTGGTCACATGGAGCCTGTGGCAGGAGGCTTGCTTTTCAGGAATGCTCACACTTTGATGCCCTGTGATTGGTCAAGATTGGTGATTACATTCTCTGAGCCAAAAGAAAGCTATATGAGGCTTTGCTTTGGGGTTCACTTTGAGAAGTGTTGTGTGATTTGACCAGATGAGACTCTGGGCAACCGTTGAGAGCCCCGCCCCCCCCACTTTGAAAACCCAGATGTTGATGCTTCCCTCTCTGGTAACTGTGATTTGGTACTGATGTATGTAATGTTGGGACAGTTTGGAAGCCTGCCTGCTTGATCTATTTGAAGCTGATCTGTATACTTTGAAGTTCAGGGTGCTGACCTTTTTCCCCTGAACTAGGTAAATGATATATATATTTGATTGACTAAAGTAAGCTTGTTAACCCATTTTGAGTTACTTTCCTTTAGAAAAGCAGATCTAGGAACCTACTGGCAGCCACCCTGGGGATGTTGGGGTGCTTGCTGCTACACCCCTAGGCCCAGAATGCATTCACTCATCACCTTTGCATAGTGCACTCTTCCTCCAAGACACAGCTCAAGTATCACTTTCTACATAAAGTCTTTCCTTGTCCCCTCCCCTTCCAAATCACCTGGTAGAGAATTACTTTGTATTTATTCTATATGTTTATATATGTATTTGTATATTCCCTTAGAATGTGAGCATTCTTCCAAGTAGGGATTGCTTCAGTCACTGTATTTGTATCCTAAGCATTTAACATAGTTCCTGACATGTTCTGGGAACTTAATCATTGTTGATTCACATACCCAGCAATATTCCTTTTCATACATTCCTACCCTGTAAATCCCCTAGCCTGCTCTGCCTACTTTTCTCCCCTTGCTTTCTGTATTGCTACTTAAAATTGGATTAAGAAAACAACCAGTTACATGGTTTCAGTAGTAGAGATAGGCATGTTTAGTAGTCAAGATAGGATTTCATTTTTAAAAAAAGGTTCCATACCAAAGGATTAGAGGACATTCTTGAAACATTCATTATCTGCGTAAGTATAAGAGACAGTAACATCCCATTGCCCAGAGAGCCTTTCCCAAAAGTACTGGGTGGGGAAAAAAAGGCATGTTTCCTAGGCTACACATGTAAGGATTTCACTTCTTCTGTTTGACTTACCTGCACTACCCTCAGCAAGAGCTGAACTAGATAAGTGTTCTGAGGGATTCCGATCTTGATCAAAGCATACAGGGTGAACATCACCTGTTGAAGCTTTACAATCTTAGCTTCTTTCATTACTTGCTCACAGAGCTGATTAAAAGCAGGATGTTCATAAAGCAACTGTCTTTCAAAGCGCTTCTGGTCTTCAGACATATGTTTAGCAATTTTCCACATAGTTATAAAATAGTTACAGCTGGAAAACCTAGGAAATTTTGAAAATACGTCCAATACATCACTCATAGAATTACAATGCTTAATTAGGTGCTTTTGTCTGACAAAGTCTAACTGCTTTTCCTTTTGGGAGAGATCATGTTCAGTAGGGACCATCATTTTCTTCAGCTCATCAACAGCAAGTTGAGGTGTTGACTCTGACACAAGAAAGCACTGGGAGTCAAAAGACAGTTGTTGAGGATGTAGGAGTTTGCCAAATGAAGTTGATGTTAATGTGTTCAGTCTTCTTTTTTGGATTTCAATTCCTTTCAACTGAAAAACTAATGTACCTTGACAGAAAAATCTAACAGATGATTGAGGTTTCTGAAGAGAATCAAAGAAAAGACAATTTTTTAATGTGCTATTTTGGTAGGTAATTTTTGGTTTATGAAGCTCCAAAGGGTCTCCCTTCATCATTTTTCTAATGCTTGAAGAACCAAATGGGCAAATCTTTAGATTCAATTGTCTGAAGTTCCATAAAAAGGAACTTGTTTTTTTATTCATCTTGCTATTGCTTTAAGATTTCCTGAAAAATCACCAACAGCCATAACTTCTACCAGTCAAATCAGAAGCGGTTCATTATTTTCCCTCTAAAAATAAAACAATAGATTAGGAAAGTCTTCAAAGAAATACACAAACAGAAAATACATTGTTAAATCAGACTGAGATAAATCTAGAATATCCTCTTCAGTCATTAAATACTTCCATTAAAAGAATACAGACAATTTAATCCTTTATCTAGGCTTCTGTACATTCCTTGAATATAAGCATCCTTCTCTTTTAAAATATTTTAGTATTATTTCAAGAAACCTGCTATTCCATCAGCCCAGGTACTTTACCTATAGGGGTAGCAACTTCTCCTGTCATAGAAGACCATCTTCAAGGACTGCTGTGGTTAAAAAAAGGTATTCACCAGTGGCCAGCTTTCTGGTAACAAGCCTTTCTCAACTGTATTAGAAGAGGAATCCCTTGGATAAATGCAAAACCCATCCCTAGGTTTTTATTTTATGTATTTCTAGTTTGGTAGGCTAAAGCTTTTTTGGCAGCACAATCTTCATAAACATAAGGTTATTTCCATGCTAACATAAGGCATGAGAACAGGACTTCAATGGATTATGCTTGTTATCATTACTTTATGTTTGCTGAAAACTGACAAAGTACTACAGTACTTATGTTTGTATAACTACAAGATAGCAAAATCAATCTTTCATAGTCTCTTGAATTTAAAAAGACTCAAAATACTATCACCAAACCAAATGAGGAAAAACTGGATTTTTTAACAGAAATCTGTGTTCAGTGACAATTCCTCTGAGAAAGAAACATTCATAACAGTAAACTGAACTGTTTTCTTTAATGAAAACAAAGTATAAACCAACTAACTAGTTCAAGCATAGCAGGATCTACAAGGCAGTATATATAGTTATCACTAACTATGGAAGAAAATTCATCAAAGACTAGGATCATAAGATTTAGAGCTAACAAAGACCTTAGAATCATCTTGTCCAACCCCTTTACTCTGCAGATGAAGAAACTGCAGTTCAAAAGGTTAAATAATTTTCTCAAATTCATATAATAAGTAGCAAAAATAGTATTTGAACCCAGGTCTTCTGACTCAAATACACTCCTCTAGTATATCACATGCCTGGAATTACTTCATTCAGAAAACAATGAGTATCTATAGCACTTAATGCATTTGCAAGTATAGAAATAGATAAAAAAGATAAGTAAAATGAAGTCCCTATCCACAAGGTACTATCTAAGAAAGGAAAGTGACATGCCCAAAAAAAGAACATGGTTCAAACCTTTGAAGAGTAAATCTAGGAGAGGTAGAAAAACTCTGTAATTGAAACAAATACTACATGTGACAATGCATTTGAGCTTGTGGGTTTACTGCTGTGTTAATCTGGTTAATTACTAAATATTTCAGCAACAACAGTCAACAACTCGCCTTTACTGCCAGAATGATCCACCCCAAGGAGACTGTAAGGTGTTGGCGAGCATTGTTCACTTATCAAACTTTTTTGACTCCTTCACAAAATTTAGTACAGTACATAGTAGGCCTCAAGTTTTACCAAGTAAAACCAAGAAATAAGGACTTTTAATTCTGGTTTAGCTATTTACAGCCCTGTTCACATAAGCTATGACAGAATTTCAACACTTTTAAATACATGGATTTGCTTTTCAAACCTTTTTTGGTAACCTTTGGATTTCCTTCAAGTAGGAAATAAAAAATGCTTCCAAATAAACTAAGTACATAACAGAATCACAGAAAATTAACACCTTCAAGAAATTTTTAGAGATCATAAGGCCATAGATTCCAACCCCATCATTTTACAGATGAGGACAATAAAGCATAAGGGTTAAGTGATTTACCCAGGGTTATATAGCTAGAGTGTGACACAGGTATCATGTCTTAGGTGGAATGTGAGCTCACATCTTTCTGACTTAGGTCTAATGTCCTAATCCCACCACCACACTCACAATCATCTATTCCAAGTCCTCTAATTTTAGATTTAAGCAAAATGTGATCCAGGTGTGAAGCAGCTTACCCAATGTCACAAAGCATTAGTATAAGCATTAATATTATCAGTAGTAGAAGCAGCAGTAGCAGTAGTAGTAGTAGTAGCAGTAGTAAAAGATCAGTATTGAAATCAAATGAAGAATAAAACTGAGAAATACATGTTTACCAAATATTTTAACCAATATAATGAAAGATGCAATATTTAAGATCCAAAGAAAATTTAAAATACATTTATTAACTGGCTACTATGTAGCATAAAGGTTCCGAACCTTAAACCCCACTGACAATCTGATGAAGTTTACGGACCCTTCCTCAGAATAATGTATGCAACTGCATTTAAAAAAATAAAAATAATTATATCTTAAGATAGTTATCAAAATATTTTTTTCCGAAGATGGCAGAGCAGAAACAGGACTTCCGTGCAACTCTGGCTCCCACCTTCCCCAACTTATGTAAAAGGAGACCCTGAACAAACTGAGTTACAGAACCCACTAAATGACACAGAGAAGCTAATGTCCTACTGAGGACAGCCCAGCAGCCCGGCAGGGAGCGGCCAGCACAGTGCTCTGGGGGCCAAATAGATGCTAAGGACAAAGCAAGAAGCTGCTGAGGAGCCATAGCACAGCTTTAACTCCTGGCTTGCAGATTGTACGGGGACAAAGTGACCAGTCTGGCGGGTAATCGCTCTAGCTTTAACCTGCTTGGATATGGATTGCTGTCTAGGGTGGAGGTCTTGGGGTGTGTGACCAGCTTGCCAGGGCGTGTGGAGGCTTCAGACAGGGCACACAATGAATACCTCCAGCAGCTGAGAAAACCCCAGCATTTGGGACAGAAGCTCCCCTGTCTGGTGGCTGAGTCCTACTGTGGCAAAAAGCCCAAAAGTCAAGTAATTGAGTGGCAACATGACCAGGCAAAGGAAGTAAAATAAACAGAAGTATCCAACATTAGACTCCTATTTGGGGGACAAAAAGGATCAAAGCATGGAACAGTAGGAACACAGAGAAGTCAGAACTCCTGCACCAAAAGCTTCAAAAGAAAATATGAGCTGGTTACAGGCCATAGAGGACCTTAAGAAATAGATAAGGGGCGGCTAGGTGGCGCAGTGAATAGAGCGCCGGCCCTGGAATCAGAAGGACCTGAGTTCGGAGCCGGCCTCCAACACTTAATCCGCACAAACGAAAACCTAGCCGTGTAACCTTGGGCAAGTTACTTAACCCCAATTGCCCTAAAGGGGCGGCTAGGTGGCGCAGTGAGTAAGAGTGCCGGCCTCGGAGTTTGGATGACCCGAGATCAGATCCGGCCTCAGAAAATGAGCACCCACGCATAAATCAAATGACTAGCCGTGTAACCTTGAGCAAGTTACTTAACCCCAATTGCTTTAAAAAAAAAAAAAAAAAAAAAGAAATAGATAAGAGAAGTGGAGAAAAAATTGGGAAGAGAAATGAAAACGATGCAAGAAAATTATGAAATGAGGGTCAACAGCCTGACTGAGGAAAACAACACCTTAAAAAACAGACTAACTCAAATGGCAAAAGAGACTCAAAAAGCTAATGAGGAGAAGAATGCCTTAAAAAGCCGAATTTGGCAGACAGGAAAAGAATCTAAAAAGCTCAATGAGGAGAAGCATTCCTTCAGAATTAGACTGGAGCAAATGGAAGCTACTGACTTTATGAGAAATCAAGATGCTGTTAAACAGATCCAAAAAATTAAAGAATAAAAGGCAATGTGAAATATCTCATGGGAAAAACCACTGACCTGGAAAATAGATCCAGGAGAGATAATTTTAAAATTATTGGACTACCTGAAAGCCATGATCAGAGAAAGAACCTAGAAATCATCCTCCAAGAAATTCTCAAGGAAAACTGCCCTGATGTTTTATAACCAGAAGGCAAAATAGAGGTTAAAAGAATCCACCAATCACCTCCTAAAAAAGATCCCAAAAAGAACACTCCTAGGAATATTACAGTCAGGTTCCAGAATTCCCAGATCAAGAAGAGAATATTACAAGCAGCCAGAAAGAAACAATTTGAATATTGTGGAAACACAATCAGGATAACACAGTATCTGGCAGCTTCTACACTGAGGGATTGAAGGGCCTGGAATATGATATTCCATAGGTCAAAGGAGCTGGGATTAAAACCAAGAATCACCTACCCAGCAAAACTGAGCATCATGTTTCAGGGGAAAATAAGGTCATTCAGTGGAATAGAGGACTTTCGAGGATTCCTGATGAAAAAAACCAGACTTGAATAGAAAATGTGACATTCAGATACAAGAAGCAAGAGAAGCATGAGAAGATAAACAGGGAAAAGAAATCATAAGGAACTTATCAAAATTGAACTATGTACATTCCTACATGGAAAAATGATAACTGTAACTGATGAAACTTTTTTCAGTATGAAAATAGTTGAATGGAATAGAAGGCGTATGAATACATATGTGAATGTGTGTATATATGTTGACAGGTATACATAGATAGAGGGCACAGGACCAATTTAATAGGAAGGGATGATACTTAAAAGGTAAAATTAAGAGGTGAGAGAGGAATATAATGAAAGGAGATGGGGAGAGACAAAATGGGGTAAACTATCTCGTATAAAACAGGCAAGGGAAAATGGTTACAATGGAGGGGAAGAACAGGAAGGCAAAAGGGAATGGGTCAACCTTATTCTCATTGAATTTGGCTCAGGGAGGGAATGACATACACATTAAATAGGGTGTCTCAACCTACAGTAAAGTAGGGGGGAAGGGGATGAGAGGGGGGATGATGGAAGGGAGGGCAGGCTGTGGGGGAGGAAAGTTGGAAGCACCCACTTTTGAAAAGGGGCAGGACCAAAGTAGAGAATAGAACAAGTGGGAGGTGGGATAGGAGGGAGGGAAATATAATCAATCTTTTATAATATATCTACTATGGTAATGTTTGGCATTAGCTACACACATACAACCTATATTGAATTGCTTATCTTCCCAGTAAGGGTGGGTGACAAGAAAGGAAGGGAATGAATCTTTGAATTCAAAGTTTTAAAACCAAATGTTTAAATATATATATATATATATATATATATATATATATATATATATAATTATTAATACTATTTTGCAAGTAATTAAGATATACACAGGCACTGGGGCATAGAGATACACCATGCCCTACTGGAAAAGTGGAAGAGAGTATGGGGGAAGATATGGGAGAGAGCAGATTGGAGGAGGGGATATCCTGGGAGGGGACCGCTATTTTGGGGAGGTGGGTAGGGGAAAAACGGGGAGAAAATTTGTAACTCAAAATCTGGCAGAAATGAATGATATAAACCAGAAGTTAATAAAGCATTTGAAAAAAAATTTTTTTCCCAAAATAACAATTTCCCCAACCCCCCTGTTATAGAGAAACCTTTGCAAGATTTCCTCATGACAGCAAGGTTTAAAAATGCTCTTAATTGAAGATGACATGATATTAATTGCATCATGTCACAAACAAGTACAAACCCTCCTCATTGAATTCCATAGCAGCTCCAAAGAGATTGGTATAATTATCCGTATTGGAGAAAAAATGTGTACTAAAAATGTTTATTTCTCAGATTATGACAAGTAGTTGGTTGATCAGCATACCCTGGATAAGTTAAATCATAATCAACCCAAAAAAGCAACAGAAAGTGGATAATGGGAATATGTAAGCCCTAATCATTATTAATAATGTCTTACAATAAGAAGTGATGTAAAAAAATGTCATTGAAGGCAGTGCTTCTTAAACTGTGGGTTTATGGGGTCTTGACCCACAGTTTAAGAAGAGCTAAAGTGGTCAGGAATGGAAAAGGTTTAAGAAACCCTGATCTAAAGTAAGTGTATGACTGGAAAAGAAAGAAGGCTGGCCAGGTTATGTAACAAGAATGAGTTAATAAATGGACAGCTCAACTGGTATTTTGGGATAAACAAGCATTTATTAAGCAGCTACTATAGACCAGAAAATGTGATAGGTACATGAAATAGTCCCTGCCCTCCAGGAACTTATGTTCTATAGAAAGTGACAAAATATACATGTGTAAGTAAAATACATAAGTACATATACACACATGTAAGTAGAGACAAAGTATATACAAGCTAATTTGAGGAGGACTATCAGCTTGGGTGATCACAAAAGCTTTCATGTAGGATGTGGCCCTGAAATTGAACTTCGATAAAAATAAAAGAGTCTAAGAGTCAGAAATGACAAGGTATACATCCCAGGTATGGAGTGGGCAGCATACCTATCAGAGGCATGGAGATGAGAGATGGAAGATCATGTGTGGTGTGATGAAGAGCAAGAGGGATAGTTTGGCTTGTACCACTGAGTGGGTAAGAGTGAGTAATATGTAATATATCTAGAAGGTAAGTTGGAATCAAAGCCCATTAAAATGATAAACAAGAATCTGTACTCGGTACATGAATCAGACCTAACCTATGCTTTAGGAATATCACTTTGGAAAGAATGTCAAGCAGGGACTAGAGAAAGGTGATAAGGAGGCAAAAAGGGAATTTACAACGGGTTGTATATGTAGGATGAGAGTGGGTGAAAGGGGAGCATGACGGAGAGGGCGTGAATCTGCTGCACCAGAAGGATCCTGCAGACAGAGCAGAAAGTGAGAAGTTTGGAAGAAGGGCAGATTTTGGCCCCGGTTCTGTGGTGGGTATGTTAACTTTAAGATGCCTATGGAACATACAGTTGGGAATGTCCCATAAGAAACTGGAGATCCCAGACTGGAGCTTATAAAAGAGACTAGGGTTAAATGTAAATATCTGGGAATCATCTGCATGGAGATCTTAACTGAACATGGGAGAAATGATGGGATGACGGGGGAAGTGGGGGGAGAGAGAGAAAGAGAGAGGGGTGGGAGGGAGAGGAGGGAGAGAGAAGGAGAGAGAAAGAAGGAGGGGGGAGGGGAGAGGGGGGAAGGGAGAGGGGGGAGCGGAGAGGGGGGGAGAGGAGAGGGGGAGAGAGGGAGAGAGAGGGAGAGAGAGGGAGAGAGAGAGAGAGAGAGAAGTGCTCATGACAAAGCTTAGCCTACAACCACAGTTATGATGTTCCAGAAGGAAACAAAAGGGAAAGAAGAGACATAAATGAGAGTAATGCCGCGAAAGCGGACAAGGAAACAGTTATCTAAGAGGACAGGCCGGATGATAAATAGCATCAAGTGTTTCAAAAAGGATGAAGCCTGTACCTGCGCACTATTCGGCGCCCAAGAAATACTAAGAATAACAGGAGTAGTGTAGTAAATGGGGCCTGGGGGCGATGGTTACATCCTGTGGTTGTTTAAAAGGGGAAACAAATGCCTGGATGTTTCCTAAACTCCCTTCGAAGGAGAAATGCCTCGGGAAGGAGGGGTGACGGGCAAACACGGCGGGAAAGGCTCGGGACCTGCTGTGGAGGTGAGGATTAAGGAACCAACCAGAGAATTAAGGCCCCGCTCCTCGCGTGGGTCAGAGGGAGGGCCCGGCGAGCCGCTCCCCGTGCTTCCCGCCCCACTTTGGGCTTGGGGGTGCAGGCCCAGGGATCTGGGTCCCCTCAGGGCACGTGCTCCGGCTCGGACCCACAGCTCCCAGCCAGCTCACCTCGGGGAACTCCGGCGCGAAACCCTGACTTGCCCCGCTCTCCCCACTCCAGAACGAAAGAGAACTTCACGTCTCAAAAGAAAACCCGGTCACTGTCCTCCGCGGAGACTGAACCGCAAGCTTAACCGCTCAACTTCCACTCACCTTAGCCTGTCACGCGAAGAGACTCTGGAGGCCACCATGACACTTCCTTTTCCCGGTAGGGCGAGCATCGCGAGATTTACGGAATCCTCTAAGGGTCAAAAATCATCCGTAACCAGAAAGTCGGCCAAAGAGGAATATTGACGAGGGATTTCACCCACGTTGGAAAAGATTTCGGTGGTCCTAAGATCCAACTCTTGCATTTTACAACAAAGGAAACTGAGTTCCATAGAGGCTGTGTTGTGACTTGCCCAGAGTTACCCAAGCAGCAATTATAGCCCCCACCTATTCAAACGACTTTGCATATGCACTTTGTATTTACTGTTTGGTGTCAAGATCTTCCTCTCTCTCCCTGGCTCCCCCAAAAGTATGGAAGCTCCTGCAGGGCAGAGACCGCTTGACTTCTGCCTTTATGTCCCAGGCATCTACCATAATGACCCGGAGCATAAGAGGCGCTTAGTAAATTGCTTGTTGAATGAAGTGGCAGAATCAAGATTCGAATCTAGTTTTTCTTTGTATTTAAATCACTTGAAGAAGGAGTTTTTTTATTGATGGGAAAGACGCTGTCTCAGCAATAAGGACCAGGGACCTCGGTCAGGGAAATGTTTGTGTGTGTTTGCAAGAGACAGAGAGAGGCAAAAAGACACAGAGGAGAGGGGGTTAGACAGGGGAATATGAGGGAGAGAGGGGGAGGCAGGGGCTGAGAAGCTGGGGGAGAGGGCGGGTAAGGGGGAAGAGACAGACAGACAGACAGACACAGAGACACAGAGAGTTCCTTTGACCTCCGCTTCTAGAACGCGTCCTTTGGCCGTAACTTAGCAACGAATCAGGTCTTCGCTACGTTCCGTTACTTGGAGACGACGTGGCGTCTCTCTCCTCCAGCCTCACTCTTCCCCAATCCCGGCTGTTGCCTACAGTGGTCATGGCCAAATTCGTTATTGCGGGTAAGTGACAGCCCACACACTCCCCATCCTCACATACACACCTGCCCACAGCCTCGTCAGGGATCCCGCAGTTTCTATCGCACTGACCCGCTGCCTGTAGTCTGACTACTCAAAGTCTTTCTCTTCGGAAAAAAAAAAAAAGTAACGGCTTGATCTTGGAGAAGGACGCGAGAGACCCACCTTGTTCTGCCCCTTGCGAGCTGTGCCACTCCGGGCTAGAACCTCAGTTTCCCCATCGGTACCCATTCATTTGTATTTAAGCCATGCTTTTGTCTCTGTATGCCAGGGATCTTGGCATCTCCTCTCTCTTTAGATTCTTGAGTCAGATAATTTATTTGATTTAGAAGGAGAAGCGGTCTTACTAGTCATCTAAGCCAGTCCTCTCATTATACATATAAGGAGATTGATATCCAAAATAAGTTTAATAATTTGCACAAGTTTACCCAGGTAGTAAATGGCAAAGCCAGGAAACAAATTTCATATTCTTCCAGAGGACCTAGATTTGCCTCTCAGTTCTGCTTCATACTACTTGTGTGACCTTGGTCATTTCATCTCTTTGTGCTGCAGTTTCTTCATATGTAAATGACAGTGGATAGATCTCTAAGTCATTCCTATGGCTTCAACACAGCCCTCAAATCTCTATCTAGATTTTAGACCTCTTTCTTCTGCTTCAGTCCTTTATTTTGAGCTGTCAAACCTTCTGACTGACAACCAGAAGTCCAAATATAGAGCTGGATTTGTGATCTTTGCCCCCAAACTAATTTACCTTTCTAAGTTATTCCATTCGCGGTAGCCATTTCCCCTAGTTTCCCAGGTTTTGGGCCTGGGAATAGTTTTCAACTCTTTCTTCTTTATCATCCTTTTACCTTAATTGTCACAAAGTCCAGTTTTTATTTCATAGAAGTTTTTGTTAAATTATCCATTCTTCTCTATATTCACTGTCTACTATAGCTGCTCTCCGTGACTCCATTTCCTCCTTACTTATTGTCTGCCTCAAATACCACCACTAGAATAACATTAGAATAAACACCACTTCCATTATACCAGGCTCAAGAACCTTCTATGACAATGATTCCCTATTACCTGATTCCTCAAATACAAATTCCTTGGTCCATAATTTTATCCTACACTTCTTATACAATTTGATAGTCAACTTACCTCCCCACAGTAGGCTTACTCAACGTCTTTCACTTGTTATACCCATGCCATTGCTTATGCTGTGTTATTATTATTGTTCAGCCATTTCAGTCATGTCCAACTCTTTGTGACTCTTTTGGGGGTTTTCTTGCCAAAGATACTGAAGTGATTTGCCTTTTCCTTCTCTGGCTCAGTTTACGGATGAGGAAACTGAAGCAAAAAGGGTTAAGTGACTTGCCCAAGGTCCTGACTCCATGCCTAGTGCTATATCCACTGTACCACCTAGCTGCCCCCTGCTTATGCTCTACCTCTTCCCTTTTATGCTTTTCTGAAATCCTAGTTATTTTTCAAGGCCCAGCTAACCTCATTTCCTCCAGGAATAATTATTTCACTAATTTAACAACATCACTATCTTCTCCTTCTCTGATGTCTCTCTCTCTCTCTCTCTCTCTCTCTCTCTCTCTCTCTCTCTCTCTCTCCTTATTACAAACATTTATTCATTCATTCTCATACAATTTATCACTCTATATCCTCTTGGTGTTGCAGGCATATTTTGTATTCCCAACTGCATTATAAACTCCTTAAGGGCAGGCTCTGGGTCTTGTTTTTCTTTTATACCCCCCATTGCACCTAATTGTTACATAGTAGATATACAATACTTGTTGACTGTTGAATGCATGTACATATAAAACATGTTCACATGTAAATATATCTATACAGAATGCACATAGCATATCCACACACTTTATCACATAGGAGAGTAATACCTGGCAGAATCTGGACAAGAATGGTGTCTCAGACATCTTCCCTTCCTTACTGCTCTTATACCTATAGCCCTTAATACCTTTTCCCAAGCCACTGACAGCTATAAATACTTTATTCCCCTCTCACATCTCTTTACACTAATCAGATTGGCTGCTGTAACTAAAGAAGTAAGCCTACCTGGAATTAAATTGAGTAGGGGTACCTGGAAAGAAACAAACTTCCCCCAAAGCAGAAACAACATTTTCTATAGTTCAATTACTTATGCCTTCTTCAGCTTTAAATATTTGCCACCTTCTACTGCAAGAGTTGTTTGCTCTTGGAGGATAGGTTAAAGGTCATAGAAAGGAGATGAAGCTCAAAATGAATACTTGATCCACAGGGAACAAAAACCTAATTGGCTCCTTTTTCAATAGGCAAAACTTCCTCTTTACTTTAAAGTCATATCTAATTGAGCTTTCCTGTGCTCCCAGAGGTTCCAAAAATGGGTGATACTGCCCTCTGAGGGGCACTGGAACTATGGCGTTTTGGGGGGGACAGTAGTAGCCTCAGGTACAATTGGGGGACATTAAATAAAAATAATAGGGTGGGGGAATCATAAGAAAAACGATGAGAGAATAAAATCTTTAAAAACCATTCATACATGTTTCTTCTGTTGTATAACAGAATTAAAGTTGTAGTGATTACATTATTTTCCAAATAAACTCACAAAATGCAAGTTATAGCCATTCAGAGGTCAAGTCCACCACAGGTCTTAACAAGAAAGCGTTGGCAGGCAAGTGTGTCTGCATTTCATCAGCAGGAATATATGTGTGTAATGACTTGTTTACAATTCAATATTATATTATGAAATTGCATCATCAAAATTTCAATGCAGGAAAACCCCGCAAATTTAAATTAAATTAATTTTAAAATAAAATTAATTTTATTTAATGATGATTAAATTTAAGATATGTCATTTTCAAATGATGCACCTTAAAAAAAAACATTAAAAGAATTAAAGAAAGTAGCTTTCCAGGGTAGTATTGAGTAAATTTGTTTTAAAAGGAGGTGGTAGGGAGAAATAAGTTTGGGAATCTCTGCTCTAGGTTCTCCAGTTTTCCAAGATTTCCATCCCAAGATCTTTCTCCTTCCAAATATTATAGTTCAAAGCAAGATGTGTCCACATCAAATAAAGAGAAAGAACTTGAAACTGGAGTCCTTGAATTCATTTTTTAAAATTGATAACTATTTCAATGTAATTAGTTTCCTTTGTAATCCTATGCATTTTATTTTCCGCAGTTAAAAACATCATTCTGGGGAGGGTTCATAGGCCTCACCAAAATGCCAAAGGCCTTTGTGTCCACAGCACAAAAAATGGTGAAGAGCTCTTTGAAGAGATGAATGTCAGTAGTATCACCTTGGGATATTATCTACCATAGTCTAAGAAATGTATTGTGAATATGCCTGATACAGCACTTGGTATTCAGTGAATATTTAAGGGGAAATGTGAATGATTTGTACGTGTTTTTTTTGTAAATTAGAGGAATCCAGAATAGGCTGCTCCTATTACCTCAGCTTGAGCCTTTGTTCCCTAGACAAACCCATAGGTTTTAGAGCATAAAAAATCTGATTTGAATGTGCCCTCCTCTAGCGTAGGATGAAGACAGTGTCCTTGAATACTTCAAAGACCTATGGTTTTGTACATATGAGTATTCCCTCCACCAACTCGAAGTCTATCTTCAAATTAGTAGATGGTTCTTGAGAGTGACCAAAAAAAATGTATTTTGCCACATCTACAAACTTAGCTAGCTTGGTCCTCAAGTGAAAGGAATGTAGGAAAGTCTATTACTAGGAAAGGAAAGTCTATCACCAGGCCTGTTCTTGAAATCCTTGCAGTCTAGGGGGACCAGGGGGACCTTGTACTCTGCTGGCATATGAATGTAGTGGTAAGGATTGTGTCATAGGAAATACAGCTTTCCTATAGATAGACAATCAATCAACAAATATTTATTAAGTGGCTACTTTATGCCAGGCACTGTGCTAAGTGCTGGGGAATATAAAAAGAGACAAAAGACAATCCCTGACCTCAAGGAGCTCACAGTCTAATGGGGGAGATGACATGCAGACAAATATATACACAGCAAGCTATATGCAGGATAACTAGGAAATAATTAATAATAAAGGGAAGACACCAGAATTAAAAAGGGTTGGTAAAAGATGATATTTCCTGTAAAAGATGATATTTTAGCTGGGATAAAAGGAAGCTAGGGAATCCAGTGGGTGGAAATGAAGAGGGAGAGAGAACATTCCAAGCATGGGGGACAGCCAGAGAAAATGTTTGGAACCAAAAGATAGTGTCTTGTTTGTGGAACAAAATATCATTTAGTTCAAATGCATTTTACAGAAGAAAGCCCAAAATGGAAGTGTAAATCAGCTAGGTAGTGACAGAGCAGATATTTTAACTTTATCATGTTTCCTCTATACCATGCTGTCTCTCATAAAGGCAATCTTACTATTTTAGCATGAGCTCTTTGTAGCTAAGGTGTCAAACATGTATGGCCCACAATACTCCTGAGTTTAACTGGAACCAGATTCAAATATAATTGGGAAATATTTCACAAAATAAATAAAAATATAATAGAACACAATGTTCTATAATGTGGTTTTCTAAGTCAGTATGCTGTGAGCAGGGATCTTTATGTACTGTTTAGTGGCCCCATTTCTATTTGAGCTTGACACCTCTGCCTTACAGACTGTCTTGTCCGACCCTTTTCCTTTACATTAAGAAAAAGAGGGGGACTGAGAAAGGACTGCCCTAAGTGACATATCTGAAAAAACTAAGACTAGAACCTAGGTCTCCTGATTTCTAGTCTAAACTTTGTAATTCACTGTACTCAATACCTCTTCAACTCTGGAAGGTCACTACAATCCTAGACTTCACACGTTGGAACTATTTCCACCCCTGCAGCACCTCCTTCTGATTGATCGGTTCTTCCTAGAACCTCCATTTTAAAGGTCATGCCCAAGCCACTCAAATACCTCACTGTGAGTATGTGAAAAGGCCTTAGACTGAAAGGACCAGGGTCTCCCATTGCATGCTGGGTCATCTCCAGTCATCCAGATGAATATCTGTCATTGGATTCAGATGGCTCTGGAGGAGAAAGTGAGGCTGGTGACCTTGCACAGCCCTCCCTCACTCAAATCAAAGTCAACTGCAAGTCATATCATCATTTCCCTGATGCCAGGGTCCTCTTTGAAAACCAAGAACAAACACAACAACAACAACAACATTCTTTTCCAGGTTGCATTCTTGACTCTCCCCCTAGGCCACTTAAGGCCTAGACTTTCTCTACAAACTCCTCTGGACTGATATCTTCAACACAGTTGGTGCTTTTGAGCTTCCTTTTACACACATTGTCTTCCCCCACTTCTTGAGGACAGGGATTGTCTTCCTTCTTGTATTTGTATTTCTAATTTAGCACAATGTCTTTGTTAAATCACAACAGAGCAATTAATAAATGCTTATTGGCTTGACTTGAAAGGAAGTACTTAGGTTACCGAGGTCTATTCAGTTCTTAAGGCTGGAATGTCATTGGAAGGAATCTAAGAGAAAAGGAGTTGAAAACTAGAAAGCATGTCTCTGAAATGTTTTAATTCATGTCTCTGATTCATCACTATTCAAAAGGCCCATCCATGCCTCTGTTCTTTCTGGAGTGCACACTTTCTATACCTGTGCCTTTCAAAGACCTAGTCATCTTTCAAGGCTCAACTCAAGTGCTCTCCATGAAGCCTCGTGATTGTCCTAATTTTTAATGCTCTAATATTATATTGCATTACACTTATTTATGTTAATTTTTGTACATGCTGCATTATTCCCACTACCAATCAAGAAAATGGAAATTCTTTGAACATAGATCCGCTTTCTGGTTGTTTTCATATCCTTATAAGCTATAGAAGTACCTTACACACAGTAGGTGCTTAATAAATAGTTAAATTCAATTGAATTCCACCTGATTTGCATGTACATAAGTACAAAAATGGGATACACAACCTATGAATAACCATGTATAATACTAACACAAGAGTATGTAAACTGTCCTTCTACTGATTTAATCTCTTAGGTAGTGCAGCTTGCCCATACTTTGCTAAGGCAGAACTTCTAGCAGATTACCTGCAGAAAAATCTACCTGATTTCCAGATACACAGAATTACTCAACGCCCTGATGTTTGGGAGGTAAGAAACTATTACAGTCTGTTAGATTCACTAAAAGTCATTATATTGCAATTTGATTATAATTGTTAAACTGGCTGTTTCAGATTACTTTTCTGTAATAAAGTTTTGCTTATTCGTGTAGTATAAACAGGTGGTCATTTTTCAAGCAAATATCTTCAGATCAATTTTTATACCCCAATTTAAATGTTTTAAATATGATTCATGGCAATAAATGTGCTTTCTAATTGGTAAGGATAAAAAATTCATTTCCCCTTAGGAATTCAGTATTTATCACTTACACTAGTACTTCTTAATACTTGTCTTCCTTCAGAAGTCTTCAGATTTTATTTTGAGGAAACCAGATGTTATCTGTGAAACTGCTACCTTTTTTGGACATGTTTGAGACCTCTTTAGATTATTATTTGCTAGAGACTGGAACTCAGTTTAAGGTGGATATGCCTTAAACCACAGTCTAACAGATTTTAATTGTTGCTATTCATCCTTTGTTTTCAAAAAAGGCCAATGACACTATGATGTCGGAATCAGGGTACAGTGTGTTCTGAGGTAACTGATCAGTCCAATATGAGTTCAGAAGACTCTACTGCAGATTGGGCACAAGGGGTCCATTAGAACGTTTAGAGTGGTCTGTATATCTCATGTTTCCTTTGTGCTTCTGCAATTCTACTTTGTCCCTGGAGAACAACATCTTCTTTGAAGCAGGCATGCCTCACCCGACAGCCCAGTGCCAGCATTTTCCATGTTTCGTGGTCAATATTAAAGGTCTTCAAAGATACCTTGAGAAGGTCCTGATAGAGCTTCTTCTGATAACCATGTGAGTGGTTTACCTTATGCAAGTTCTCCATAAAATAATCTTTTGGGTGAGCATCGGTATTCATACAGTGTGGCCGGCCATCGGTGTTGCCTTCTCTGCAGTAGAGTTTGAATGCTTGGCCATTCAGCTTGAGAAAGGACGTCAGTGTCCATTGTCTTATCCTGCCACCTGATCTTCAGAATCTTCCCCAGACAATTCAAATGGAAGTGATTCTGTTTTCTGGCATGGTTCTGGTAGACTGTCCAGGTTCCACAGGCATCCAATAATGAGGTCAGCACGACAGCTCTGTAGACCTTCAGTTTGGTAGTCAGTCTAATATCTTTTCTCTCCCACACTCTCCTTTGGAGCCTCCCAAACACTGAGCTAATTCTGGCAATATGTTCATCAACCTCATCATCTATGTGGAAAATGTAATACCAAGGTAAGTAATGCTTATCCACAGCATTTCAGAATTCATCCATTTGCTGTAACTGATGGTTTCATGTATGGATGGTATGGTGCTAGCTGGGAGAAAACCTATCTTTTCTTGGTGTTAATTGTTGGGCCCACATTAGCACAAGCAGCAGAGAATCCATCCATACTCTACTGCATCTTGGCCTTGGAGGCTGCATTGAGAGTATAGTCATCTGAAAACAAAAAGTCATGCACCAAAACCCCTCTCACTTTGGTCTTGGCTTGTAGCCTTTTCAAGTTAAATAGTTTACCCTTAGCGCAGAAGCTGATCTTGGTGCCATTTTTGTCCTTGTTGAAAACATCATATATCACAGAAAACATCTTGCTGAAGAGCATGGGAGCAAGCACATAACCCTGATTCACTCCACTGGTGACTAGGAAAGCATGAGGGCATTGTCCTTCATCCAGAACCCATGTAAGCTGACCATTATGAAGCTGGAGTACAATGCTGATGAACTTCTCTGGACAACCTAATTTTTACTATCCTCTAGAGTATTTCTCTGTGTATGAACAGTTTATTGCTGACCTGGAGGGAAAGCTGATTCAGCACATAGTCAGCAACATTAGCAGAAAAGGAGTGGACAGTTTTCAGAGACTTGGTATATAGCACATTTCCTTATCTAGCCCAGAACTCCTATAAACATCAAGACTGGTTTGACAAAAATTATGAGGAAATTCAGAAGCTGCTATATGAGAAACAAGAACTCCATAGGGTTCACATTGATCGGTGACAAGGACATGATCCTGGAGCAATGTGCTGAATATTTCTATAATGTTCTTAACAGACCATCATCAATCAATGCCAAAGCTACCTATCACATGCCTCAGGTTGTAATCAGTTCCTCACTAGCTGACCGTCCAAGTAAAGAAGAGTCACTGAATGCCATCAGACTCCTCTTGAGTGAGCAGCAAAGCACTTGGTGCTGATTCTGTCCCAACAAGAATATACAAGGCAGGGAATATATTATTTATAGAGAAGCTGACTGAAATCTTCCAGCAACTTAAGGATGCTTCCATCATTCATCTCTAGAAAGGAAAAAAAAAAACAGGCTGTCCTATGACAACCAGAGGGGGATCCCTTTCCTATTCATTACTAGCAAGATCCTTGCCAGAGTCCTCCTTAATTGGCTAATTACTTATGGGAAAGATGGACCCCTGCCTGAGAATTAGTGTGGCTTTAGAAAGGGCCACAGAACAGCTGATGTGGTGTTAGTGGCCTGACAACTCCAGGAGAAATGCCAGGAACAGAACAGAGGTCTGTACACAGTATCTGTCAGACTGATCAAGGCCTTTGAAACTGCCAGTCTGGACATAACAAGTGTATGTCCCCAAATGAACACTGAACTGTTCCTCTCAACTTTCAATTTGACTTTGAGAGACAAGGGCGACACCAACTTGATTATTTTATTTTTAAATAAGCACAAATTGGATTCACCAGATTACCATCTAATTTCGACATTACTCTTGACTTGCTGAACCTGACTAAGCTCAACATCCCCACTAAACTGAGACAAATAGCTTTTCTTAAAAGTCTGAGCAAGAGGAGCGGAGCCAAGATGGCGGAGTAGAAACAGCGTGTCCAAGCCACTCTCCCTCCCAGATTACCTCCAAACTATGTAAAAGGGGACTCTGAACAACTTCTGGAGCCCCAGCACCCACAGAATGACACAGAGAAACTAACCTCCCGCTGAGGACAGCCCAGCAACCCTTCAGGAAGGACCAGCGAAGCATTCTGCGAGCAGTGCAATGCGCAGGGAGCTGAGCACAGGTCCGCCTGAGTCGGGGTTTTAGCCCCAGGGCAGCAGGGCCAGCAGCTGGCTGGAGGGACCCCAGAAAACCAGCAGCTGTGGCGATTCCAGAATTATCAACATAGACATGCCTAGGACAAAGTGAGAGGTTAGTGCCCTATGGACTTTGGGACCAGTATTTGGGGAATGCGTCGGCTTCCTCCCCTGGGGGCTAGAAGCCGCTGAGGAGACACCCCATTTTGCAGTTTTCAGAGGCAGCTCCAGCTCCTGGCCTGCGAACTGTAGGGAGATCCAGCGATCAATCTTGGGGGGTAATCGCTCTTGCTTTAACCTCCCTGGATCTGGATTGTGATCTAGGGTGGAAGTCGTGGGTGGGTTTACAGCTTGCCAGAAACGGAAGTTGCCCCCCACACGTTCGGGACGAAAATTCCTCTATCTGGCCTTAAAGCCATAGTGTGGCAACAAGCCCAAAAGTCAAGTAATTAAGTGGCAACATGTCAAGGCAAAGGAAACAAATTAAACAGAAAAATGCAACCTTAGACTCCTACTTTGGGGGCAAAGAGGGTCGAAGCATAGAGTGGGAGGAGGACTGTGAGGTCAGAAGTCCTGCTCCAAAAGCCCCAGGGGAAAACATGAGCTGGTTGCAGGCCATAGAGGACCTTAAGAAGGACTTTAAAAATTAAATAAGAGAAGTGGAGGAAAAATTGGAAAGAGAAATGAGAAGGATGCAGGAAAAGTATGAAATGAGGGTCAACAGCCTGACTGAGGAAAACAACACCTTAAAAAATAGACTAACTCAAATGGCAAAGGAGGCCCAAAAGGGCAATGAGGAGAAGAATGCCTTAAAAAGTCGAATTTGCCAGATGGAAAAAGAATCTCAAAAGTTCACTAAGAAGATTCATTCCTTCAGAGTTAGACTGGAGTAAATGGAAGCTAATGACTTTATGAGAAATCAAGATGCTGTTAAGCAGATCCAAACAAATGAAAGATTAGAAGGCAATGTGAAATATCTCATGGGAAAAACCACTGACCTGGAAAATAGATCCAGGAGAGACAATTCAAAAATTATTGGACTACCTGAAAGCCATGATCAAAGAAAGAACCTAGAAATCACCCTTCAAGAAATTCTCAAGGAAAACTGCCCTGATGTTTTAGATCCAGAGGGCAAAATAGAGGTTGAAAGAATCCACCGATCACCTCCTGAAAAAGATCCCAAAAAGAAAACTCCCAGGAATATTATAACCAGGTTCCAGAATCCCCAGATCAAGGAGAAAATACTCCAAGCAGCCAGGAAGAAACAATTTCAATATTGTGGAAACACAATCAGAATAGCCCAGGACCTGGCAGCTTCTACACTGAGGGATCAAAGGGCATGGAATATGATATTCCAGAGGGTAAAGGAGCTGGGAATGAACCCAAGGGTCACCTGCCCAGCAAAACTGAGTATTTTGTTTCAGGGGAAAATATGGTCATTCAGTGGAATAGAGGACTTTCAAGCATTCGTGAGGAAAAAACTAGAGTTGAATAGAAAATTTGACATCTAGACACAAGAAGCAAGAGATGCCTGAGAAAGTAATCAGGGAAAAGAAATCAAAAGGAACTTATCAAAGTTGAGCTATTTACATTCCTATATGGAAAAACAATAACTTTGACTGATGAAATCTTTCTCAGTATGAAAATAATGGAAGAAGGGTGTATGGTCATATTAATACATATGTGAATGTGTGTATATATGTTTACAGTTATATATGGATAGAGGGCATAGGTTGAATTTGTTGGGAAGGGAGGATACTCAAGGGGTGAAACTGAAGAGGGAAGGGTGATAAGGAGGGGGGGAGGGTAAGTGGTTCTGCCAGGGATACCTCTCCTGGCATCCAGTCTGGAAGGAATTCACCAGGCTCAAGCAGACTTTGAAGCCGAAATTGTAAAGTTTATTGTTACGCTGTAGAGAACAGCGGGCTAGATTCTTATGGAACCTGCAAACTCGAAGAGGCTGCAGGCATAGTTTTAAGGGGTCAATTATGCTAACTAGGTGAGTAAGGGTGGGATCAGGGAGGAGTTAAGGAGTGGTCAGTGCTCAAAGGACCATACACTTTTAATATCAACTGCACAGGTGTATTGCCCATGATTCACTGGGAAATAGCTCAAGCGGGGCTAGCTGGAGGTGTGGTTTTAGGCCTGACACGTCACTAAAGAGTGCCCAGTCTGCCTCCCACCAAGGTCATCAGAGACAGTGTGGGTATATAATTGACTAAGGAGTTACCCTATAGATAAGGTATTGAAGAATTTATGGTGGGGCTGGCCACTCTAACTAAGGGAGATAACATTTACATAACTTATTGTTTCAAGCAGAGATAAACAGGTCATGAGTTGTTGCTGGGCAGAGGGCTGGAAGGGGGAAGGGGCAGAGTCAATGCTCTGAGGCTGGGGGGTAGGGGTGGAAATGTGATCTTACAGACTGCTTTTACAAATTGATTTTACAGACATAGATCCCAAAGCACCCCATTTATAAACTGATGTTACAGATTGATACTACAGACATATATACATCACAAGGACCCCATCAAAACTATGAGGTGAGAGAGGAAAGTGGCAAGAGGAGATGGGGAGAGACAGGGTAGGGTAAACTATCCCATGTAGAAGAAGCAAGGGGAAGTGGTTCCAAGGGAGGGGAAGAATAGGAAGGCAAAAAGGCAAAACCACATTCTCATTGAATTAGGTTCAGAGAGAGAATGACATACATACTAAACGGGATATCTCAACCTACAGCAGAATAGGGGGAAGGGGGGTGAGAGGAGGGATGATGAATGGGAGGGCATCCTTGGGGGGAGGGGAGGTTGGAAGTACCCACTATAGAAGAGGGACAGGATCAAGTAGGGAATGGACCAGGTGGGGGGTAGAATGAGTGGGAGGGAATTATAAGCAGCCTTGTACAATATATCTACTATGGTAATATTTTGCATAGCTAGACATGCACAACATATACTGAATTACTTATCTTCCCAGAGGGAATGGGTGACAAGGGAGGAAGGGAATGGATCTGAAATTCGAGGTCTTAAGATTAAATGTTTCAAATGTATATAAATACTATTATTAATATTCTTTTGCTTGTAATTGGGAAATAAGATGTTCAGGCATTGGGACACAGAGATTCACCTTCCTCTAATGGAAAAGTGGAAGGAGGTATGGGAGAAGATATGGGAGAGAGCAGATTGGAGGAAGCGATATCTTGTGGGACTGCTATTCTGGGAGGTTGGGTAGGGGAATAACGGGGGGAAAATGATTGTAACTCAAAATCTGGCGGAAATGAATGATGTAAAACAGAAGTTAATAAAGCATTTGTTTAAATAAAAAAAAGTCTGAGCAAGAGCAAGGGACAATCATGAAATTAGTGTATAGTTTTAAAAATAGCTATGTTTCTTTTTAAACATAACATTTAAGGTAGAAAATGAAGTTCTATAGTCTCATTTTTTAAAAATACAGTATCTCTTGACATTTTAATTCTACTGACCAATCTGACTGAGCAAGGTCTGCCCACTCATCTGAACCAACTACTGGTTTGATAAATAAAGGTTAATTTCACTTTCTTTTTCTTGCTTTTTTGTGACTAATATGGAACTTAATGTTTTGTATGAATTGATATGTATGATGAGTATCATATTTCTTCCCTTCTCAATCAGTGAGGGAGGGGGTGAAGTGAGGGAGAGAATATGAAACTGAAAAGAAAATATTTTTTAAAAAATTTTTAAAAGATAAATGTAAAGTACATTTTATTTTTAAACTAATCTGATAATTTGTAATTCAGTGCCATTTTAAAATTTAACATATACTTTTTAAAGAGCACTAAGACATCTTATGTAAGTTGGAAAGGGTTGCATTTAAACTTATAAAATCTTAATTTTAAATAAATTTCATCACACTAAACTTTCCTTGGCATATTTTTTCAATAGAAATGGCTGAAAAATGTGTGTAGAAAGAATAAATGGAATCACAAACGTTCTCCTATAATTTGGCGAGAATTATTGGACCGTGGGGGAAAGGGTCTTCTTCTGGGAGGATTCAATGAGTTCTTGGAGCATGCCCAGGTAATAAGCTTATTAGACAGTTAACACATGTTTGAAATGTTATCTGCTCTGCTTCACACTATTACATTTATTTTGAAAATACATTAGATTTTTTTTTTTTAAATTCTCTTGTCGGGGCGGCTAGGTGGCGCAGTGAGTAGAGCGCTGGCCCTGGAGTCAGAACGACCTGAGTTCGGATCCGACCTCAGACACTTAACACACACAAACAAAAAAACCTAGCTGTGTGACCTTGGGCAAGTCACTTAACCCCAACTGCCCTCCAAAAAAAAAATTTTTTTTTCTTGTCTCTTCTTTCTTCTTCATGTAGCCAGTGTATATAGCTCTGGAGATCACTCTCTCAACTCCAACTTCACTGACAGGTTGGGTCCCCAAAGCAAAGCTCCTACTCTCTTTCCCCTCATCCGATTAAGGTCACTTCTAATAGGTCTCAGCCTCTGGAGGACTTGCTCCCTTGCTTGAGGGCACATCATTTTGACTGGGCTGGATCAAGAAGCAGCTTGTTTCTCATGGCTGGCTCCTCATTTATTGCCAGAAAACAGTTATGTACTCTAATTTCTGGTCCTCTGGTGGCATTTCTGATTTTTTGAAGCTCACAAGGTAGCCTACTATCTTTGATCTCCTACACCTGAGAGTAGAAATGAGACACACAAACAGGCAAAGAAACTGAGGCACCCTGAATTCACGGACATATGTCAGCTGTTATAGGAAGAGCAGGACATTGGTGCTACCTCTCTCCCCACTAGGAGGCTTACAGCATTTCTTCCTCACTTGTAGCTAGGGAAAAGACTATGATTTGGCTTGTGCATACCTTTTGTATACATGCTCAGTTCTAGCTTGGTATTTATCAGATAAAGACTTTTCATCACCATGAGGAAAGCAGATGGAAAACTGTCATAAAATGCCTGCCCATGCTCTGAATTGGGAGCAGGTCTCCTATACTGCTCATAACCATGAATTTCCAAAAACAGGCTCACCACATCCCCCAGATGTTATGGCAGCAGACAGAGTACACTGTGGAAAGGGCCCCCATTCCATTCAGGTGAAACAGAATGAGGCTTTCTTTGGATATATATGTTTTCTTGTGCTAACTTAGCTCTTTTCTCTGTCTAGCTTTACTACGGCATCACCTCAAAAATGATGACCTCCGAGATGCTAATTATTGCTGGCGAGAACTTGGAGACACATATAGAAATTGAGGAGGAGGAAAAAGAATGTAAAAACAAAATCAATCCACTAAAGGTCTGGATCACCGGGTAGGAAAGTAGAGCCAGGCGATTTGCTACATTGCAATTCTTCTTTGTCGGGGTGCATGATTAATTCCACTACAGATTAGGCAAATAACATTTTTGAGACTTATTTCAGGGACTTATTTAAAATGCACCTAAATGAAAATTTACTGCCAAGATAGCACCATTTAGGAGTGTTCAAAATTTCTTTATTTCCTGAATACAAAATCAGTATTCTCACAAAGCATTTTGTTTGTTCAGTAGCCTTTACAAAGAGATAGCCCCCTATTTCCCATGTCTATATTATTGTAAGTTTTAAAATGTTTGACTTATTTCTATGATTTAAAATCCTAGTTCTATAATGTACTAGTAAATTTAGGTCTTGGCTGACTTTTGGATTATTTAAAAAATATATTTCTTAGTATGTAATTTTTTCCAAAAATTTTCCATAATTTTTCATGAACAACAATTAAGAGAGACCTAATCATTTTTTATTTTCACAAGGGAAAATTTAAAAGGATATCCAAAACAAAATGGTTGTTTGTTAGAAATAGCTCCCTACAAACAGGAATTTTTATTTCAGTCATTTGAAAAAAGGCATTATCTGTTATTTTGAGACTACCTTCTCATGACCAGAGAAAGGTAGAAGTCAGAATTTCTCCTTTTTAAAAAAAACTCCAACCTAAAATAAATCACCCAAAGTCTGGGTATATGCTTGTCCATTTAAAAATATATGCAGTCTCACTGAATTTACAGAATTATATGGGTGTCTCAAAAAAAACATAAATTAAAATGTTATAAACAAAATGTTGAAAATGCAAAGAATGTAAAACATAAAATGCTAAATATATATACAAATAAAAATGCATATATATGCATGTATATATACATATATAGTCTTACTGTATATAAAGAATTGTATAAGATTTAAGGGAAAACATATTTTTATCCTTTATAATGAAGTTATCCCATTTTCATCAGCGCATCTTGTCCCACATGCTACCACCTGATTCCATTACTGGTCAATGGAGAGGTGTTCACTATGGAAGAAGAAATTAGCATCCATCTCATAAGCAACTTCTTTGAAGAAGACACTCTCAGTGCCATTGTGATGGAGGGCCAAGACCTGGCAGCACCTCTTCTGCGGGAAATTTCTGTTTGTACAGAAGTAGAAAAGGCCTTTTTTGAGGCAGAGGTTATCATCATACTTAGTGATGATATGGATAATGAGTCTGATTCTCTAGAAGATAGAATCAAAGCTAGGGCTCCTCTCTGTCAGTTATTTGGATCACTGATTGAGAAAAATGCCCATAAAACTGTGAAAGTTATTGTGGCAGGAAAGACCTTTCTAAATCTCACCACCAGTTTACTTATTGCTTCTACACCATCTATTAACCCACGGAACATCATTGCTCTGGCCATGGTGATCGAAAATGAAGCAAAAGCCATGTTGGCCAGAAAAATGAAAACGACAGCATCTGGTGAGTCACTGGTATTTTTAATCGATGGTGTTTTTGTTTTCAGAAGAGGTAAAAACTCTGCTCTCTGAGGCAGGAGTCTGAGACTAGCAATTGCACAGTAAACAGGCACAGTCTTAGTTGTGGCCCCGACACAGGGCCTTTAAGGTTATATATACTTACCCTTTGCTGGGCCTCAGTTGTCATAGGAGAGGACTGGCCTAGATTATTACAGGATTGTATATTGAGAGCTAGAAGTGGCCATCCAGGCCAATCCATTCCTTTTACAGATGAGGAAACAGAAATAGAGTATTGGAGATGTTCAAGTTGTCAGGACCAAAGTTGCTGCCAGCTCTGGTATTTCCAATTCTGTGATCTTAATGTATAATCTGATTAGTTTGCAAATCCCTGTTGGTGTATGATTAATTAATTTTTATGGCTAATTTATTTTAATTAATGTGAGAAAAGATAAAGGGATATAGACTATATGTTTACCATTTGAAAATAACTAGGAATGGATGAATCACTAGAAATGCTGTAATCCAGTTGAATGTAAACATCCTGAGAGTAGGGTATACCTTCCATGTTTGCCTGTCTTCCCAGAATTGGCATAGGCCCCCTCACTGGTAGAATTAGAGGTTAATAGACTTGTATCAAGTCTATACCTCCTTTTTACACATGAAGAAACTGACAGGCAGAAGGGTTAAGTCACTTACCCAAGGCCACACAAGTCAAGTGGCATTTATGGAATCCCCCAAATTGTGCTATGCTGCTAAATAAATGTTCGTTGATTAATAAGAATTACTCACCATTTATATAGCTCATTGATATTTTAATAATTTTTTTTTTTGTTTTTGTTTATTAAGCAATTGGGGTTAAGTAACTTGCTCAAGGTTACACGGCTAGTCATTATTTATGCGTGGGTGCTCATTTTCTGAGGCCGGATCTGATCTCGGGTCATCCCAACTCCGAGGCCGGCACTCTTACTCACTGCGCCACCTAGCCGCCCCTTTAGGCAATTGGGGTTAAGTAACTTGCCCAAGGTTACACGGCTAGGTTTTTGTTTGTGCGGATTAGGTGTCGGAGGCCGGCTCCGAACTCAGGTCCTTCTGATTCCAGGGCCGGCGCTCTATTCACTGCGCCACCTAGCCGCCCGCTCATTGATATTTTAAAGAACATTGTACCACATTACATTTGAATCTCAGAACAACTTTATGAAATTGGTATTATAAATCCCCATTTTATAGAAGTAACATTTGAGGCTTTGATATATAAAGTAACTTGCCCATGATCACATAGCTACTAAGGGTCAAAGATGGGGTATGAATACAGTTCTTCCTAATTCTAGTGTAGCACACTATCTGTTACAAAACAGTAAATTGAACTAAATTTTCTTAAACCACACATCATAATTTTAAAAGTTCTAATGTGTTATATTAGGATGGTGATACTTGGATTTTTAAAACAATTTAATACTTTCATTTTCATATATACATATACATATTTTTAAGATTGTATACTACATCACAAGATCTGCATAAACCCAGTGTGTATGATTCATGTGCTCTTTCTTCATTTTTTGTAGACATTGAACATAATTCCCTAAGTCCTCTAAGTTCACACTTTGTATACATCTAATTTCATTCAATTCAACAAACGTTTACTGGGCATCTCCCATGAGCAAAGCACTGTTCTGGGTGCTGGAGCTGATACAGAAATAAATGACCATTTTTCTCATGGAGTTCATAGTCTATTGGTGAGAACTGAGATGTGCACCTATAACTATAATGCAAAACCACATATGATTAAGTACAAAATTCAACAAACGCTCTATGGAAGGTATAATGGAAAGTAGAAGATTAATGGTAGATAAGGAGCAGCTAGCATGGAGCCTTTTACATAGTAGGTACTTGATGAATAAAAAGGAGAGTTCATGGTGTTTAATGGGTATTGAAATTTGTTTGTTTGGGGTTTTTTGCTATTATCAGTCTTCACCCTTGCTAGTTATTGAAATGGCAAGCATGGAAGTTAAGTGGGTGAATGAATGGGTAGGAGAACAAGAGTATTACAAGTGACAACAAGGTATGGTATAAAAAATGCTGGCTTTGGATTCAAAGGCTATGGTAAAGGTTCAAATCCTGCCTCTTTCAGTCACTGCCTGGATTAGTTGGTCTCCAACATCCAATGAGAGATCACAGTAGATAGAATCTGAGCAAGAAAGGTCCTTGGGGAAATGGGAAACAACAGTGGCCAGTGAGTATTCAAAGATATGACAAGCATTATTTCAGGCAAAATCGGAAAACCTATAAAATATGGACTTGTCCTAGACCATTGGAACCAATGAACTCTGAATCCCTTATCAAATGACAATAAAAGCTGCATCCATTACTTTAACAAGAAAGCTCTAGAAAGCAATACTTCTATTATGTCCAATATAAAATATCAACGTAATTTTTGTTGTTGTTGTTGTTCGGTGATGCCTGACTCTTCATGACCTTATTCGGGGTTTTCTTGGCAAAGATAATGGAATGTTTGCCATTTTCTTCTCCAATTCATTTTCCAGACAAGGAACTAAGGCAAACAGAGTTTAGTGACTTGTCCAGTGTCATAGAGCCAATAAGTATTGATGCTGGATTTGAACTCAGAAAAATTAGTTTTCATGATTCCAGAGCCAGCACTCTATCCACTGTGCCACTTAGTTGTGCCTATCAATATAATTACCAGAACCAATACCAAAATGAACCAGAATTTATCAGAGTAACCTAATGTCCATCATAAACATTCATGTTTTAAGAAAGGTTAAATCCTATAGCATTTCCTTTAGATAAAGGATCTTTAGATAAAGCAGCTTGCTTTCATTACGTGTAAAGCTTCAGCACCTATAAAGAACAAATGGTTAATTTTCAAATGTCAAAATCCATTTTGAATTAAAATTTTATCTTCTCTATGTCTTTGAAGATGTTTTTATCATTTGTAAATTTACATTGAAATGTACAGGGGCTTTTTTATTTTGTTTGCTACTTCACATTTCATTATTAAGTATTTGTTAAGAACCTACTATGTACCTAGGTGCTGAGGATACAAAGACAAAAAAAAAATAACAAAAGTAAAAAAAGCAGACAGTTTTGAAAATATAAAATGAAATAGCTTTTACACACAAAGTCATTTCAGATAGAATGAGAAAAGAAACTGTACAGTGAAGAAAAAATTGTTCAAATATCTGTGATAAAATTATATCTAAGGTAGTAGTGAATTGATGCAAAAATAGAAGACTAAGAGCCAGTCCTCAACAGATAAGTGACCTTCTTTTTTTCAGATGAGTTACAACCTATAAGACATGCTCCAAATTACTAATAGAAACAAATATAATTAAAACAAGTTTGAGGTTTCATGTCACACCCTGCAAAATGGCAAATCTTAGAGAAAATATAGACAGTTCATGTTAGAGCAACTCTTGTGCCTCTGTTGCTAGGGAGGACTGACATACAAATGCACTTTTGCTGGAGCTATGAATTGATCTCATTTTGAATATCAACTTGAAATTATTCAAAAGCTACTAAACTGCTCATGCCGTTTGACCCAGCAATCCTATTATTGAGTATTTATTTCAAAGAAATCAAAGGCAAAATAAAGTTCCAACAAATACCAAAATGTTAGTGGAAATGCTTTCTGTGGTAACTGAGAAATGGGGGTGGGGGCACCGCGGCCGTGGGGGAGGGGCGGAATGAGGCACTCAGTTGGGGAAATGACTTAGTTTCTTTATCTGTAAAATAAGGAAGTTGAACTTTATGGCCTCTGAGTTGTCCAACATGCCCTATATGCATCTATGTTCCTATGAATACCTATGTGAGCTTTGGAATGTGAATGTAACAGAATGTTATTGTCAGACATAATGATTATGCAGTCCCAGGAACATGAGAAGATTTGTATTAGCTGATGCAGGGGTGAAATAAACAGAATCAAAAGAACAATATACATATTTGACTAAAACAATATAAATAAGATGTCAATAAAAATGAAGCTGAACACTTAGTAAATGAAAAAACAGATAATGAAATATACCACCATGATTTCAACCCAGAGAGAGAAGATCTCTAGGGTACAGGGGCTATATACATTGCCAGATGAAATAACTAGTTTTGCTTAGCATTTAACTAAGATAACTACAACTATGTTACAAGATAGGCTTTCCTTTCAGGTAAGGGTTAGGATTATGGAGGAAGGGTTATGTTTCTAGAAATATTGTGATATAAAAACAAAATTAATAAATTAAACTTTTTTAAAAAGGGGGATGTTCAAGGAAATTAAAGATTAGCAGGATCCTCTCACATTTTTTAAACAGCAAGTTTCCTAGGTTAAGATCCCAATTAAGCAGTTCTCAGGTGGCATATTTTCTATTTTTACATGCATTGTTGTTTTTGTTAATTTAGTTCTTTTGTTCTAGACATCAAAGATGTGATAATTTGGGGTAATATTACCGGCTCTCGATACATTGACCTGAAGAAAGCAAAAGTTTTCAGATATGACAGTGCTATCTGGGGACCTCCAAGCTATTCACGTTACATATTAAACTTGATATTTGATAGGTATGGTATATTTTAAATATTGTATACTAATCATTCTATGTTAATAGATGATAAAATTGTCATAACCTCTAAAATAATTTTCAAATATCTTTAGTTCCTCAAAAATGTGATTTAATAAGCCGACTTCCCCATATTTACCAGGTTACCAATTGAAATGAATAGATAAATATATTCATAGGGATCAAAAACCTGGCCACTATAGTTTTTATGTTTAACTCTGAATTATATTCACATGATAATGGTGTGTGTGTATGTGTGTAATTTTCTAAAACTTCTTACTGAAAATATTTTTAATCATATGTAATTATTTTAGGATTAAGGGGAAACATAAAAAGATCACAAAAATGTTTGGATTTTTGATCCAAATCATTTGACTGCTTTTGCCTTGGGAGAAGTTCTTCCTGGGATACATTTAAAAAAAATTATTCATAGGTATGTACTTCTATCCTAGTCCTATGAAAGCTGGAATCCAACCCCTCACAGAGCCATGGGCAAGGATAAATGTCATCAGTCACCTCACAGAATCAATTTTGTGACTGCTTTCTATAGGACTACAGGATTATGCTTTAAGGTGTTCTGATAGAGATGTAAAACTAAGACCTGGAATGTATATGATTTTTTAAAAAATATATTTGGCTAGGTGGATGACAGAGTCACAAATTTCTTGGCCATAGCACTGTTAAAGAACATCTCCTTATTTTGTATCAATGAAGAGAATGCTCAGTGACAAAATGATACATTCTTGAATTATTGAAGTAGGCAACAAAAGACAAAAATGTGTTCCAGAGTGTGTATTTTTCCATAATATGGTGAAAAATACGCTGTGTAAATAGGAACTTACTCTTCCTACAGACTTAACACTTTAGTATCAATCATTCAACAAGCATTTATTTGTGCACACTGTGCAAAGAAAAAAATTGCAATGTATCAGAGAAAATACAAAAGTAACTAAGGCATTTTTTCCTGCCCTCATGTAACTTATAATCTACATACACAGTCCTAGAAAATATAAAGTTAGTATGTGGCAGATCTCTTAGGATAGAGTTAGTGTGTGATCTTACTTAGTCTTAGGTTTCAGTTTTCCCTTTTGAATTGGAGTTAAATTTCCCATTATTTCTGTTTCTTTTGATTTTAAAAGAGCATTGTATTCTAGTAAAATGGTCACTTTATTTTCTTGCAGTGATTGGATTGCCAAAGAATTCGGGCACTCCCTCAGTGTATGGAGTTTGAGAGGGCCTTCGCAGAGGGGTATTTCATTGGCCCACTGTATAGCCACCACACTGAAGTTCTGGTACCACGATTCCCCTCCTGGAGAGATTTTCTCTCTAGGAATAATAAGTGAAGGTAAATCTTTGTTTCTCACTATAATAAGATTGTTCTTCTTTGAGGACAGCCACCATAATTATATATGATTCCTTCTCTTACATGTGAACAAAACTCCATCTGGTGTCTGACTCTTTTCCTTTGTTTAACTTCCCCAGTCTAGAATTTGGAAAAGGAAGAAATAAAAAAAGGCCTCCCCTTCCCTAGGTCTCCCTGGATGCAGTCTGGAAAGACCCAAGCCTGTTAGCTCTCTTGAATGTCTCCATCTTCCTTTCTCCCTGGGTCTCTCCCGTGGGCATAGTTGTTTAGCCCAGGAGTATCAAACTCAAATAAAAAATGGACCTCAATTGACTTCGAAAACCACAAATTAACATTACCTGTTTTGTATTCTATTTTTGGCAGCTAGGTGACAAAGTAGATAGAAAGAGCACCAGACTTGGAGTCAGGAAGACTCCTCTTCCTGAGTTTCAAATCTGGCTTCAGACACTTAACTAGCTGTGTGACTATAGGCAAGTCATTTGACCCTGTTTGCCTCAGTTTCCTCATCTGTAAAATGAGCTGGAGGAGGGAATGCCAAACTACTCCAGTATCTTTGTCAAGGAAACCCCAAATGAGGTCACAAAGAGTAGGACACAATTGAACAACAAAAATTTTATTTTTATTTATTTTGTTAAATATTTCTCAATTACATTTTAACCTGGTTCTGCCTGCAAGGGCTAAGGCCACATCTCTGGTTTAACCCTTTAAATTTATAGAAATAGAAAAGAAATGGTTAGTCATTAGCCTTTTGTACAAACCATCCTCACACCCTACCTTCCTAAGAAAACATCTCTCATTCAGAATACTAAATTACTGACTTTGTAATTAATTATAAAACACAACTTATTTGTAAATTGAAGACTCCCTAAGTTACATACTTCTGTATATTAAAAAAATACTTTTGTATTTCTATTTTAGGGATATGAATAAAAAATAAGATTTTAATTGAATATATAATTTGCTCATTAACATGATAAAGAGTGGTGGGCTAGATCAGTGATTGGACTTCATAACTTTCTCAGGAGCTCTTATAAACCAGAGGCTCATAGGATTTTGAACTGAAGCTACCTGAGAGAATCACAAAATCTGTTAGACTGGACCCCAGAAACCTTTGGTTCAGCCATTACCTGACAAGGATTACCTTTAAAACATACATGACAAAGAATCATTCAGCCTTGCCTTGGGGGCCTTGAGTGAAAGGGAACCCTCTACCTCCTGAGGGAAGCCATTCTACTTTTATTTTTTAGACAACTCCAATTGTTAATAAGGGCAGCTAGGTGGCATAGTGGATAGAGTACAAGGGCCTGGATTCAGGTTGACTTATCTTGATAAGTTCAAATCCAGCCTCAGAAACTTACTAGCTGTGTGACCCTGGGCAAGTCACTAACTCTATTTGCCTCTGTTTCCTCATATGTAAAATGAGCTGGAGAGGGAAATGACAAACTACTCCAGTGTATTTGCCAAGAAAACCCCATATGGGGTCACAAAGAGTCAGACATAACTGAAAGTGACTGAATAACAACAACTATTAATATGTTTTTCCTTACCTCAAGCCTAAATCTGCCTCTGCAAATTTTAACCATCTCTTTAGGTTCTGATTTCTGGTGCCAAGGAGAGTTGGTGTAATGCTCCTTCCATAGAATAGCCTTTGAAATACTTCAAAATAGCTATTGCTGCTCACCCTACTTCCAACACAGAGCTGTAACTTGGGCAGGGGGATAAGGGATTCTTTCCAGACCACCCAAGCTCTAAGATATCCTTGGTCCACCTTGCTCCATCCCCTGGCAGTGACTTTTCAAAAGCATTTTTGGTGCATGAAGGAGTCTCTTCCCCCACACAGGGTGGTTTCCTGGGAACTTTTCCCACAATAGGACCTTGTGTCCCAGGGAGGCATCTCCCTAAGGTCTCTCCCCAAGATTTTCCTGAGCCTACCACTTGCCCCTGAAAAATGGTTAGCTACAGCTCTTCCCTGAAGCCTTCTTTTCAACAAAGTAGACACCCCCAGTTCCTTCCACAAAGCCTCTTCAGGCTCGATCTTGAAGCCCTTGCTCTTTCTTATTGCCCTCTTTGGGAGATCATCTGGCCCTTTGTAGATGAGGTTACTGGGTTCGACATAAATTAAATGACCCTGTCTGAAGTCACATAGATAACAGGAGCAGACCTTGTTCCAAATCTGATGCCCTTTCTAGTGTGCCTTACTGCTTGATGCTCTCTTATTTTTGTTATATGTCATTTGCCATATGTCATCGACTCATGTCGATAGAACACAGATAATTATAAGAGTGGCTAATACTCCCTACGAATTTCCTCTCTGAAGAAGTTCCATCAGTATGGGACACAGAATCTGGCACCACCCCCAGGAGGCCCAAGTTTGGCACCCTCAGCTTTCCTTTTTACCACTCTGGTGTCTTCTGGTATCTTATCTCTTTCAGATCCCCAGGGACTTGGTTCTGTAATTCCCCTATATCAATACCTGCTCTTATGAAAGGATCTGATATCAGTAATTTACAAATGAGTATGAATGTGTCATTGAGTTCCATTTTATGCTTTATGTCTAATTGTAAAACAAATGGCTTTGTGTCCTCTTAAAGGGATTCCAAGTTTCAACAAGCAGGTGAGGCTGATATTTGAGGCAGTTTGAGTGAATAAAGCATAGGGATAGGAGACTGATTTAAGGAAGCACTTGGAGTTATGGGCAATTCCTGTATTTTCCACTCTTTTTGCTGTATGTCTCCTTAATGAAGTCCTCCTGTTTACCATTTATCCTAGTGGATAAGTAGAATGATCCATCTTGAAAAGCAGCTAGTGATTTAGTGCAACCCTGCCTGCCTCCCAGCCCCCCCTATTAAAAAATTAGAGGCAAAACCATCTGCCTGAGTTAGGTCATACAAATACTGCCTTTGGCAGGAGAGCAGTGGTTAAAATCTAGCTTTGATCATTTGCAGAACAAGGTTTTTTTCCTTTGCACAACACTGCTGGGAAGTCAGCCATGATTTCTCATTTGACAAACAAAAAATATTCTATATAAAAGGAACTAACTTAGTTGAATGTTGAATGCTCACTACCAATAACTTTCCCATCACCTGCCATAGGCAGGTTGTAATGGTTGTTTTAATGAGCATTTAGTGTTTAGCTGGAAAAGTGCCATGGCTGTAGTTCCTGTTCCTTCCCTTTCAAATCATATAATTTGGCCCATAGATAATATGAAACTGCCTTATGGGTTAGAATATGGGCAAAGAATGCAAACAGATAGGACTTCATGAGAGACAACATGGGAAACATAGGCTGTCAGCTCAGGAAACGTGGGCAGGAGAAAATGGTCCTAGAGCCCACAATTTCTACTGTCACTAAATCTACACATGCATAATCCAGGCATAGACAATCAAGAATAATTGGATTCCAGGAGAACTAAATGACAAACATAAAGCTAGCAGAAGAGATTACGTTCTGATAATTCAGCATAATCATCAAAAATATTTATTGTGAGTCATTTAAAAATTTTGCATATTCATAGGGCAGTGGAGAAGAAACAACTAATTGCATTTATTATTCATTGTCTTGTGGGGACACTCCAGGTGAATTTGGCACACCTGAGGGCAGAGTGTATTCCATGCCAGTAAAATGCGTGAATGGAGAATGGCTTCCTCGTACGGATTTGTCTGATACTGAATTAACTGAAGATGTTAAGGGGGCGATAATCCATGATCTCGAACAGGTAATTTCAGAAAAGATACAAGGAAATTGATTTTGCTAATGTAATTGAGGATTGGGGGAGGCAGCATTTGATTCCATACATATACCAGCTCAGATGATATAGTCACAGATTCTGATGGATTCAGAAGGGGCAATGCAGTTGGCTGGGTTATAAGTTGGCCATACCCTTGCAAGGTCTGCTTGAAGGCAGATGACACAATTCTAGGAGCTACCAGTCAGGGAAAAACCCAGTTCTTTAGTATTAAGACAGAGCCCTTGTTCCAGCATTGCTCATGTCTGATTGGTCCAAACAACCTCACTCTCAATGCTGACTTCCTTTTCTGTGGCATCTGCCTCTGCCTACGTGTTCATTCTCAGCTCCACACAACTTCTGGCATCCTCATCTTCTCACCATATCATGTGTTATGAGAAAAATTAATATTATGATATTATGTTAATAATTAATTAATTTGTAACACACCTTTTTCCTTTTATTTCTGTTAAAACCTCGCTCTTGAAAAGGATAGCAGCCTCTGAAGGACTTGGCTGACTGATGAGATTGCTCCCAGTCCTCCAGACATATGCTTATTAGGACCCCACCCGACTTAGAGACCTAATTTCTGTTCTGAGTATAAACAGAATCCTGTGGCAGTGAATCTTTGTCCGGTGGAAGAACACCCTGTCCTTAATCCCCTTCATTAGAGTTTAGGGCAAGAAGTGGATAAAAAAGGAAGCAGCACCATAGTTGGAAGAATTCTGGGTCACACCCCTGGGGACCTAACTGAAGATTAGTTAGGTGAGTCCAGGAGGTCAGACTTGGTAAAGAAACCAGCTCTGGATGAAACACATAGAAAACTGTGACAAATGAAAACCCTAAGGGACAGAATTTCTGGATAATTGATAATCAATTTGTTAATTAGGCTAGATTATAATCAATAAATTGGTCAGTGATTTCTCTTAGTAACCAAATACCCCAAGAAGATCCTGAAATGCCTCAAATCTTTTCTGAAAGGGAACTTTCCTAACAAGTGAAACTCAACCCTGAATGGTGAACATTTAATGAGGTTAAAAGTTCTCAGCTCCTGCTGAGAACGGCTTGATCATGAGACTTAGCCACCTCAAAGCATCTGGGCAGGTGAAGCCATTTCCATCTGGACCTCGTTGCTTAGTTTTCTCCTTCATCAGCTGAGCTGCCCTTTCTTATCCCCTCAAGGGATTTGTATGTACCTCAAAAAGGGATCACTTGGTATGGAAGCAATTTTACAGTTAGTTTATTACCTTGTTATAAGCTGCTTTTGTGGGATAAGATCCCGGTTTTTCAAAACCAATTCCCTTGTACTCTTTAGCTGAAGAGAGGAATTTATTTTTGATCTTAAATATAGCAGAGTCACTATAGTTTGTTGAGCATGATCAGATCTGTATTTTAGGAAAATCACTTAGCTTTGTGGAGGATGGTGGTTAAGGAGGGGAGAGACGAGGCAAGGAGATCAAATTATAAAATAATAATGATATGATCAAATTGTGATATCTCTCACACTATGATAAATATCCGAGAACTTGGAAAAAGCTTCATGGAATTCTCTCAGAAGACAATCTTGAAGGAGATCACAATGCTCTCTGAGAAGCACTCCTGGGATTGTGCCACCTGCCTCTGAGGAATCGGTGTGCAGCCTCCCAGAGTGATGACTTGGAATGACCCCACTTATTCCAGAATACCCTTTGTAGAGTACAAAGAAATGTTTGATTACTTTATAATCAAATTATCTCAATGCCATTTATTTGCTCTGTATTTAGCTATTTAAAATAATAGTAAAATATTTTATTTTAAAAAGTGATTACATTAATAATAGTGATCATTAAGAGGTCACATGGTTTAAAAAGAGAGAGAGAGAGAGAGAGAGAGATAACATGGCATAATGTATAGCTAGCCAGGTCTTTTGATCAGAAGAACCAGGATTCAATATATAGTATATATTGTATATAGTAGCTATATTACCATGTACATGTCACTTAAGCTCAGAAACACCAAACAATATGAGTTGCCAAATCATTGATGATCTTAATTGGCAAAGGGGCTTTCCATACCAGTAGTAGTATACTAGGGAAATCTCCAGTTGGGACCAAAAAATTGATGATCACTGATTATCATCTATGCTGTAATCATGTCTTTTTTTTTAAACAGGAAAAACTAATTGCACTTGGAGAAATATCAACTTACCATCCATATGTTCCAGGTAAAATTAGGTGGAATTTTAAAAAATGTTTCCTCAAAAGAAATTATCATAAGAGGGGCAGCTAGGTGGCAAAGTGAATAAAGCACCAGCCCTGGAGTCAGGAGGACCTGAGTTCAAATCCAGCCTAGGACACGTAACACTTACTAGCTGTGTGACCTTGGGCAAGTCACTTAACCCCAATTACTCTGCCTTCCCCCCTCCAAAAAGACCAAAAAAAAAAGAGAAATTATCATAAGAGATGTTTAAAATATATATTCCCCAGGTAGATTTTTTTTTAAAACTTAGTTCTCAGAGGCTCTACTCTGATGTCTTATAACAATAATAATGATAACAATTAATAATTATATATCATTTTAAGGTGTGATGGTGACCCTATGCTCTCAGAGTCTATGCCAGTATAGTACAAGCTCTGATAAGCTAGAAGAGTTTTTGACATGAGCCCCTTGAATAATTCTAAGACTGTGGTTTGGAAAAACATCATCAGGGTGATTGAAGAGTAATGAACTGAATGAATAATTCAAGTTTACCACTATGTGTCTTGGAGTTTGCCACCTTGTACATTTTTTTCTGGAGGTGATCTGTGAATTCTTTCAATTGGGATCTCATTTTCTATGTACAGAAAGTCTGAACTGTTCTCTTCTTTATTTCCTTCATTATGGTGTTAAGGTTTTTTTGTCTTGTCATCTTCTTATGGGAGATCTGTGATCTCTATTGTCTCCCTGCATTCTGTTTTCAAAATCAGTATGTTTTGTTTGCCTAGCAAGCATGTTTTCTTCTCTCATTGTTTTTTGCTTCCTTTCTTCTCCATCATCCTTCACTTCTGTATATTTGCATTCCGATCTTTGGTCTCCTCTTTGTTTCTTTGGTGAGATTTGCCATCAAAGATTACAGTTTTTCCATTCTGCCCATTATTTTTGCTGTTCAGGTCATAAAGTCTGCTCTCATAATTCTCATTTCCCTTTTGAACCACCCAGAAACAACATATTGTCATTCCATGTTCTTAAATTTCAGAGTTCTTTGTCTCAAGTTTTAGATCATTGTCCTTTGTTTTGTAGTATTTATTTCTAGATTCTTGTATCCATTTAATAGATCTAGAGGCCATATTTCCTTCTGTTGTTACTGTTTATCCTGTTGACGTATCTATTTATCTTCATTGTCTTTGAATTTTATTCTTCCTGAAATCTTTGGTAATTTCAGTCTCCCTAATGGCTCCCCCCATTTCGCTTATCACTCACTTTCTAAATTCTTCCCCTCTAATTGTAATTTCTTTAGGGGGTTGGATCTCAAAGTATTCCAGCCTCCTCCCACTCTGGGCAATTCGAAGCAAACCCAAGAAATTAAACAGTCATTATTGTAAAGTATAAAGAATATGATGATTTGTTCATCTATTTTTTAAACTCTTCATTTTTCTTTAATTTATATATTATATATATATAGATATAGATGAACTCATACCACGTGAAAACAGAGTCAGAATCCAAATTGATGAAAACAAGGAAGAAGACCAAAAGGAACAAACTGGTAGTAATTGATTTAATTAAAAATTACCCATTTTCATCCCCAAATACTAAAATTCAATCTTGTGGGAATAGGTATACAAATCTGTTGCTTGCTCACAAAATGGGATCAAAGAATATCCCGCTCTGGTCCTTCTTGCAGAAATGAGAAGATATTTGAAATATTTTTCATTCTTCAGAAGAAAAGGGATATCCCAAAGTCTTAGCTCAGTTTCAAGCTCTAATTGTTTAAAACTGCACCAAGATATTTGGGAACAACCCTACATTTAGTGAAACTATAAGCTCTAAAAGCTTTATTACCTATAACTGCATTAAGGCTTTTGGGACACCCTGGATATCTTAGATTTGGTTTTTACCTTTGAGAAGCTTATCCTAATCAAGCTAGGAAAACAAAACCTAACTATATGAAAAGTTAAATGACAGTATGATATAACTGCTAAATGCAGCAACACCAAAAGCATATACTAGTTGCTAAGTGAATGATGCAGGCAGTAGGTGTTCAGAGGAAGGAGAGACCATTGTCATCTGGCTTAGTCTTTGAAGAGTTCCTTTTCCAAGGGATTGTTCTGAGTTCCAAAAGCAGAGAGAAGAAAAGAGAAGGGAGGTTTTATTTTAGATAGAGGGAGATGTGTACAAAACCTATGCAGGTGCAAAGTACGAGTCATTATCTGGGGAGCAATGCTATTTTTGCCAGAGCTGAAGGTTGGAGAAAATTAATTAGTTGAAGGTAAAACTGGAAAAGTAAGCTGAGATTGTGGAAGCCCAGGTTAAGGAGTTTGGATTTGGTAACAGTGGGTATTTGGGAGCCATGGATATTTAAAAGTGGGGACTGACATAATCGAAGTGGCTGAGAAAAATCTATCTTGTCACAGTGTATAAAATGGATAGGAATAGGGAGAGATTGGAGCATTGGACCATTGCAGTAGCTTAGGGATGGCTGGACTAGGGCCTGAGGGAGAGGCGTAAAGAAGTGAAAGATAAGAGAGATTTCTTTGAAGGAAAAATTCACTGACTTACTGGCATTGGATATGAGAGAGATACAATGGCAGCTGCCCAGAGGAATCAAGGTGAATCCTAGCTTTTGAGCCTGGATGACTAAAATAGTCATCCTTACAACAGCTCTGCAAGGTAGGGCCTATTATCACCCTCATCTTACAATTGAGAAAACAGGCAAACAGAGATTGAGTGACTTGCCTGTAGTCATGCAAAGAGTAAGTGCCAGAGACAAGATTTGAACTCAAGTCTTCAGACTCCAGACTTAGTGCTCCAACTGCTGTGCTTCTAGCTGCCTCCGTAAAAAGGTTAAAGACGTGATGTTTGAAAGGATGCTGGGAAGTGGATATTAATGTCTGCCAGCCAACCAGAAATTTAGGACTGAAGCTCAGGATTGAAAAATTCAGATTTTTAAGAGTCTTTCATATAGAACCGATCACTGAAACCATGTGCAAATGCATGAGCTCTCCAAGTGAGAGAGATAATTGGAAGATAAAGAGAAGTATGAACATTCCTAGAGTGGAAGAACAGAGAGAAGCTTGAAAATGGGATGTCAGAGAGTTCAGAGGGTGAGCAAATGAGGATAAAATGATAGGATTTAAGGGAGAAGAGAGTTTTCAGAAAGACTGCTGTGATAAGCAGAAAGTAACATTCTACTGAGAAGTCAAGGACCAGAAAGAGAAGAAAACCATTGAATTTACTGATTTAGAGGTCATTGGTGACATGTCTGGTAGTAGTTTTAGGAGAATGAAGGGAATGGTAGACGTTAAGGATATAGTTGATGGTGAAGAACTTGGGCAGTGAGTTTAAATCCAAGTTATTTATTATTAACATTATTTTCTGAATACCAAAACCATGTAATTTCTTTATGTATGTGGGATCTGTATGTGCACACATAGCCACATTTCCATATATATATGTATATATACACATATATATGCATATATATATGCATATACACACACACACACACACACACACACACACACACACACACACACACATATATATATATAGGCAGCTAATAAATAGACTCCTGGACCTGGAGTCAGGAAGACCTGAGTTCAAATCCAAATTCAGACACTTAATTGTTGTGTGAGCCTGGCCAAGTCACTTAACCCTGTTTGCCTTAGTTTCCTCATCTGTAAAATGAGCTGGAGAAAAAAATGGCAAACCACTCCAGTAATTTTGCCACAAAAACTCCGAAAGGGATCACAAAGAGTTGGATATTGGATACAACTGAAGCAATTGAACAACAGATAACATACATATTATATATCAACATTTACTAAGCATCTATTATGTGTCAGGCACACTGTGCTAAGTGATCTATAGGAGGGGAGGAGAGAGAGAGAGAGAGAGAGAGAGAAAATTGTTTAGTGTTTCAGTTCTCTTTTGACAAAGGTAACCTTTGTTCATCTAAGGAGAAAGAAATACTGAATTTGAACTAATCAGTTTTAAAATTGATTTCATGTAAATATGAAAATATTTCTGTATATTATAATTAATGCATGCTTACATGATTAGTTTCTTGCCCCTTAAAAATTGTATATCAAAAAAAGTGTTTGAATGACCCTTGGTTTTCTCATTTATAAAATAAGGAAGTTGGGCTGGATGGTCTCTAAGGGCACTCCAGCTCTGAATCTAGGGTCCTTCATTCCACTCCTGCTATTTCCTTTCCTGAGACTCTATGAAGCACAAGTGGAGCATTGAGAGAGTGAATCCCTATGTTTTCTGCTTAAGATATTTTTCCAGTTCCCATATATCCTGCCATTCCTCAAGGGCAGGAGACAGTGCTAAAGTCACTAACTAGCTTAGGAGGCCATGACTGATCTAGAACATATGTGATTCCTAAAAAAGCTATATAGAATACAAAAAGGAGAGAAAAACGGGGAATGAGGGTGTATTCAAACAATGATTAATTGTAAATGTTAAGCTTATTCTTTTCATCGCATTTTATTTTATTTTTTTTTGCCTTAGAATTTCTCAGCGCAGGTTCTCTAGAAGTCTCAGACGCTCAGAGTAGCCAAGAACCCTTAGAAGGTAGGTTATAGACATAGATAAAGCTGATATTGACAGGTGGCCTGTTGGGGTTTCTGTTAATTGCTGCTTGGAAAAGTGGCCCAATAGAACTAAGTTGTCAGGAATGAAGTTCTGCCCCCTTGGGACTGGGGTCCTTCCTACCAAGTCCCTCAGGTCTACCTGTTCACCCCTTGCAGGAAATAGTACATAAATGCTAGGCATCTAGCCAATTAGAATTAACAAACAAGGAACCCATTATTACCTGCAGAGAAGCTCAGATTCCAGGTTACATATTCAGAAGCTTTTCTATGTAATAAATCTCAGTAAGTACAAAATTCCACTCAAGAAACTTCATTGTATAAGGGACCGTAGATGATTCTGTGGTCACATCCAGATGCTCACATCTCATCTGTCATCACTTCAAATGGTCTTTATAAGTTTTCATTTCCATTGCCATTCAAACCCTAAGCAGTGCTAATCAGGAGCCAGGAAGATTTTATCTGTCATGGACTATTAATTAAACTCAAAGAAAAAAAACATCAATTGTGAGCCATGATAGAAGCACTAAAAAGATTTAAAAGCCACAAATGAATTAGAAAATGAGTATTATATAGCAATGCTAATGCAAAATTATCCAAAGATCCACTGTATCAGAATATGACTCAATCAACAAATATTTATTAGGCACCATAGTACATATGAGACAATGTCTTAGGAACTGCAGATACAAAGACAAAAATGAGACAGTTCCTGCCTTCGAGCAGTTAATATTTGAAGGAGATAGCATGCTTATGAGTATATACAAAAGAAATACAAGGCAGTAACATGGGAGAAGCTAGGTGGCACAATAGAGGGAATGCCAGGTCTGGAGTCAGGAAGACCGAAGTTCAAATCTGGCCTCAGACACTTACCAAGTCACTTCACCCTGTTTGCCTCAGTTTCCCCTTCTGTAAAATGAGCTGGAGAAGGAAATGGTAAACCACTGTAGTACCTTTGCCAAGAAAACCCCAAAATAGAGTCATGAAGAGTCAGACATGACTGAAAATGACTAAGCAAAAACAATATTATGATATCATATGCATTACAATTTCTTTTTTGAAATAGATTAAAGTGTTCCCATCACAGACTAGTTTTTAAAAATGTGTATTTTTTCTTGGGGTAGATGAAATTAATCAGTAGGCTGAGGCAAAGTCCAAAATTTTAGATTCCTTGATCCAGTTCCAGACCAGCCAAACACCCTACATGCCAGTAGGGCATTTGAATAACTGACCGTCCAGGGAACTCATCATCCCATCCTTCCCTGGTTTCCCTTCCTGTGTTCTTACAGTTTAACCTCTGTGTTAAAACTTTGGATTCAGGAATGGGCCTTATCACTTTGGGATAATGTTTGGTGCTGTGGATTAAAACAGGTAGTGGGATAGATCCAGAAGAGAGAATGAAGTTAGTTGCAAAACTAAGAGTGGGAATCAGTCTGGAAATGGGATCCACATCATAGCTTGGAAATTGTTGGTGTTCTGGAAGGTTTAAAGCTGGGTTTTTGGGGCGGAGCCAAGATGGCGGAGTAGAAACAGCTCATCCAAGCCACTCTGCCCCCCCATTCCCCCCAAACGATGTAAAAGAGGACTCTGAACAACTTCTGGAGCCCCAGCACCCACAGAACGACACAGAGAAGCTAACCTCCCGCAGAGGACAGCCCAGCAGCCCTGCAGGAAGGACCAGCGCAGTGGTCTGGGACCTGGAAGCGCGCAGAGCGCAGGAGCCGAGCCGAGCCGAGCCCAGGTCCCCATGAGCCGAGGTTTTAGCCCCAGGGCAGCAGAGCCAGCAGCCAGCTGGAGGAACCCCAGAACACCAGGAGCTGTGGCGAATCCAGAATTATCAACATAGACTTGCCTGGGACAAAGTAAGAAGTTAGTGTCCTATGGACTTTGGGACTGGTATTAGGGAATGCGTCGGCTCCCTCCCCTGGGGGCTAGAAGCCTCTGAGGACAAACACCATTTTGTAGTTTTCAGAGGCAGCTCCCGCTCCCAGCCTGCAAATTTGTAGGGAGATCCAGTGATCAGTCTTGGGGGGTAATCGCTCTTGCTTTAACCTCCCTGGATCTGGATTGTGATCTAGGGTGGAAGTTGTGGGTGGGTTTATAGCTTGCCAGAAACGGAAGTTGCCCCCCACACGTTCTGGACGAAAATTCCTCTAGCTGGCCTTAAAGCCATAGTGTGGCAACAAGCCCAAAAGTCAAGCAATTAAGGGGCAACATGCCAAGGCAAAGGAAACAGAAAAATGCAACCCTAGACTCCTATTTTGGGGGCATAGAGCAGGAAAAGGACAGTGAGGTCAGAAGTCCTGCTCCAAAAGCCCCAGGGGAAAACATGAGCAGGTTGCAGGCCATAGAGGACCTTAAGAAGGACTTTAAAAATCAAATAAGAGAAGTGGAGGAAAAATTGGAAAGAGAAATAAGAAGGATGCAGGAAAAGTATGAAATGAGGGTCAACAGCCTGACTGAGGAAAACAACACCTAAAAAAATAGACTAACTCAAATGGCAAAGGAGGCCCAAAAAGGCAATGAGGAAAGAATGCCTAAAAGTCAAATTTGCCAGATAAAAGAACTCTCAAAAGTTCACTGAGGAAATTCATTCCTTCAGAGTTAGACTGGAGCAAATAGGAAGCTAATGACTTTATGAGAAATCAAGATGCTGTTACAGATCCAAACAAATGAAAGATTAGAAGGCAATGTGAAATATCTCATGGAAAAACCACTGACCTGAAAATAGATCCAGGAGAGACAATTTAAAAACTATTGACTACCTGAAAGCCATGATCAATGAAAGAACCTAGAAATCACCCTTAAAGAAATTCTCAAGGAAAACTGCCCTGATGTTTAGACCCAGAGGGCAAAATAGAGGTTGAAAGAATCCACAGATCACCTCCTGAAAAAGATCCCAAAAAGAAAACTCCCAGAAATATTATAGCCAGGTTCCAGAATCCCCAGATCAAAGAGAAAATACTACAAGCAGCCAGGAAGAAACAATTTCAATATTGTGGAAACACAATCAGAATAGCCCAGGACCCGGCAGCTTCTACACTGAGGGATCAAAGGCATGGAATATGATATTCCAGAGGGCAAAAGAACTGGGAATGAACCCAAGGGCCACCCACCCAGCAAAACTGAGTATTTTGTTTCAGGGGAAAATATGGTCATTCAGTGGAATAGAGGACTTTCAAGCATTCTTGAGGAAAAAACCAGAAATGAATAGAAAATTTGACACCCAGACACAAGAAGTAAGAGATGCCTGAGAAGGTAATCAGGGAAAAGAAATCAAAAGGAACTTTATCAAAGTTGAACTATTTACATTCCTATATGGAAAAGCAATAACTGTGACTGATGATATCTTTCTCACTATGAAAATAATGGAAGAAGGGGGTGTGGTCATATGAATACATATGTGAATGTGTGTGTATATGGTTACAGTGATATATGGATAGAGGGCATAGGTTGAATTTGTTGGGAAGGGAGAATACTCATGGGATGAAATTATGAGGTGAGAGAGGAAAGTGGCAAGAGGAGATGGGAGAGACAGGGTAGTGTAAACCATCCCATGCAGAAGAAGCAAGGGGAAGTGGTTGCAAAGAGGGGGAGAATAAGGAAGGCTAAAAAGACAAAACCACATTCACATTGAATTTGGTTCAGAGAGAAAATGACATACATACTAAATGGGATATCTCAACCTGCAGCAGGATAGGTGGAAGGGGGATGAGAGGAGGGATGATGGATGGAAGGCATCCTTGGGGTGAGGGGAGGTTGGAAGTACCCACTATAGAAGAGGGACAGGATCATGTAGGGAATGGACCAGGTGGGGGGTCGGATGAGTGGGAGGGAATTATAAGCAGCCTTGTACAATATATCTACCATGATAATGTTTTGCATAGCTAGACATGTACAACATATACTGAATTACTTATCTCCCCAGAGAGAATGGGTGACAAGGGAGGAAGGAAATGGATCTGAAATTCGAGGTATTAACATTAAATGTTTCAAATATATATAAATACTATTATTAATACTCTTTTGCCTATAATTGGGAGATAAGATGTGCAGGCATTGGGATGCAAAGACTCACCGTCCTCTAATGGAAAAGTCGATGGGGGTATGGGAGAAGGTATGGGAGAGAGCAGATTGGAGGAAGCGATATCTTGTGGGATTACTGTTCTGGGAGGTTGGGTAGGGGAATAATGGGGGGAAAATGATTGTAACTCAAAATCTGGCGGAAATGAATGATGTAAAAGAGAAGTTAATAAAGCATTTGTTTAAAAAAAAAAGCTGGGTTTTTACAGCAGTACTATATGTCTCACATACTAAGAGCTAATCATACTAATGTAATAAAGCAGGAAAATGTTGGATTTAGAAACAGGAGACACCCAAGTTTAAATCCTACCTTTGACATTTACAAGCTCCACGACATTGGGCAAGTCCTTTAAGCCCCCCTAAGCCTCAGTTTTCCTATCTGCCATGCCTACCTCACTGGGTTGTTGTGAAAATAAAATGAGATAATTTATTAAAATTCTTTGCAAATCTTAAAATGTTCTATTAAAGTCACTTATTGATATTTGTAGAGTATCAGCTAACAGACTGGAATCCATGAAACAGAAAATTAAACCAGAGCATAGGTA